>BQNB010038209.1:0-48911 GCA_026074375.1 Tanacetum coccineum | reverse complement strand
TGTTAAACAGTTTGAATACAAGTCAATAGTGGGTTACGTTGTTATACACCCATAAGTGTAATAATTACAATGAGAACAATTATTATGGAAAACATTATTATTGCGTCTAATCTCATGGCACTCAAACTGACTTGTGTATATATCAATAATGATATATATAATGATAATGGCCCCCGTGTAGGTAACTGCCATATACCTATGAGTTTCAAATATAGTGATTTTGGTTACCTATCCGGCTAACACAAACGGGATTCGTCAACCCCGATAGGCCTATCCATAATATTCGCGTTCACTCGCAAGTGATTAATGGTCCCTCGCGGGTTTATGAAACATTTAAAAGAGTTAAATGCGAGGCTATAAACTCACCTTAACAGGGGAAATCTGATTGATAGCAAAAGTATATCCAGTGAAAGTAACAGCTACGTCACGCAACCTGGGGTAATATGTCAAGTCTTAGTGTGATGGTTTATGTTTCAAAACTTTATAAAGTTTAACGTATTACTTTGATTTATTAATTTATGGAAGTATTGTATCACTGTTCGGGCTATCATAATCCAGAGGCCATGTAGTATCGTTTGAGGAGCAGGGCACTTTCAAATCCGTAAACCAAGAAAACTCGTCAAAAACAAATACCACAAATGGAATCCCTCACAGAAATTCCCCTAGTAATCGTGAAACGATAAGATTGTAAAGTTTTCTTCAAAGCTAGTCGATGATAAGTTACGTTAATTATATAACGTAATTGTTTTATAATGCGTCGATCGTTGATTAATAGCGATAAATGTATCGGGTTTTAATAAAATCGAGTTTTATAATATTAATAAATATTTTTATAATTTATATAAAAATATTATATTTTATATTTTTAAGTTTGCAAAAATGGCAATATATACCCTTGGTTTATAAACCTTTACAGTTTTTTAAGTCCCCTTTATATGAAAGTATATAATATTTAAACCTTTAACTTTGAAACTTGGCAAGATAGGTCTTTATAGTTTATTAACTGTGGAATAATGACATTTTCACCCCTCGAGTTTCTAAATTTTAAAAGTTACGATATATACCCCTTTCATGAAATAATTTACACTCAAGTCCAAAAGCCATGCAAAGCATTATTTTAGGAGTTGGCAAAAGATATTTCAGTTATAGCTTAATAGAATAAGCTAAAAATAAGATGTTCCATAGACATAACAAAAGTCAGCAGAAAAAAGGAATCGTTAGCTAGAAAATCAAAACGGGTTGTTTTTTTAGGGTTTAAATAAAACACAACAGGGTTTGAAAGGATTTAAGGGCTTTAACAGAGATTAATATATGATCTTAAGAGTATTATGAACATTCTAATACAGATTATAAGCTTATTGAACAAGATTTTGAGCTTACTTGTGCTAAAATGGGTCGAAATGGGGTTTTCGGGTTCGTACGCCTAGTAATGACTTCAAGGGCTTCTTTTTCTTGGTTCTTGGTTTCTATTCTTATCTTAGGGACCTACTACTTCTTCCTTGGCTGAGCTAGAACTCCATTTGAGTGTGAGATAAATGTTTGAGGTGTGATTTGAATGAATGGGGGGTGTTCGGCTTATATAGGGTTCAAATGACCCTTGGTGCCCAAGTTTGGGGTTTGATTAGTGTCAAGGCTAGGATAGATGATTCATTGGAGCTATAATGATAAGTATTGAGAGCTAGAAGAGTAGGATTGAATGGTGGAAGGGTGTATGAGGGTTTCGGGTACAATAGAGTGACAAGGAGGTGACAAGGCTAACTTGGTGGCCACGGTGGTGATGGAGGTGCTTGTAAGGTGCTAGGGTGGCTGCTAGGTGATGCAAGGGAGGTGTTCCGTGTGCTTGGTGCTTCCAATGGGTCCAAAAAGAAAATACTGGGTGTTGGGGGTGGGATTTGGTTTTAGTTTGGCTTAGGGTTTAGGGTTTTAAAACGTGGATTAGGGTTAAGATTAGGGATAGATAGGTTTAGGATTCAGGAATAAGTGATTTTCGGATTAGGGATATCAGCGATTAAGGTTTAATGTTAGGATTAGGGTTAGGATTAGTTTTTAGGTTTAAAGTGAAATTAGGGGTTAGGGTTTCGTTTAGGTCTTTAAGGTTTTTAGATTAGAGTTTAGAAAGGATTTAGGGATTAGGTTTTATCGGTTTTGGCTTAAGTTCGGTATGAAGTGTTCTTGTACCTTTGTACTACATAGGTGGTACAAAATCTACAAAGGAAAACGGTGAAAAATGAGCTTATTTGAATTCATGCATTGTTGATTTGTACATTGAGTATTTAGGACTTGTACATTGACTTGGAGGGAAAATATGATTCAAATATTGTGCATTGTACACTTGTACACATGCTTTGAAGGCTTGCACATCCATTTTATATGTATACATTACAATATAATTAGGGTTTTCATATAAACGTCAACGTTTAATGCTTGTTTTGTAGTAACGTTGTAAATGGTACGTTAAATTGATAATGTACTGGGAATTTTTGATATTAAGATATTGACTTGACATATTAGGATGTTTACATGATTAAACTAGATAAGAGGCATTAGGTGAGGTTGCTGAGCTCGTTTACTTTAGAGATGCAAGTTACGTTTGCATAAGAGAAAAAATAAAGGCAAAAAGCTTTCCCTGTAAAAAAGGTGGTATATATAGAATAAGATGGATATTATAGTGCATCTAATTTAATAGATGGATAATTACATTGATGAAAATTATAGGTTGCTATATGATCATTAGCACTAAGCGTTACATAATTAATAAAATTCATATTGTAAAGTAGATTCAAGACATAGCTAAGCCAACTAACAATAGTTACTAAAGAAATCACTGATATATTGTAACCAAACCTCCCCCCAAAATGGGTCGCAGCGGAAAGTATGTCCTGGAAGCGTTACTTCATAATACCAGATGCACATGGGGGAGAGATAATGAGAGAACGACCTCTAAATGTGTCGTTTGAAAAGTAATCTTGTAAAGTTTGGACTCCAATGCACATCAATTATGTCAAGTAGCTTGTTCACGTGAGAAATACATTCTTAAAAGTGTCAACATAAAGTTGGTGAGTTCATAGGTTTATGTAAGTATAAATGTTGAAATCAAAGGTTTATAAAGTGTGTATGACCATTTCAATCCTTATAATAGTCATAAAAATGTAAGTATAAATGTTGGAAATCAAAGATTTGTAAAGTGCGTATGACCATTTCAATCCTTATAATAGTCACAAAAATATAAGTATAAATGTTGGAAATCAAAGATTTGCAAAGTGCGTATGACCATTTCAATCCTTATAATAGTCACAAAAATGTAAGAATGAATGTTGGAAATCAGAGATTCATAAACTGTGTGTGACCATTGTAACACATACAATAGTAACTGTCGTTCAATGCTCCAACATGGTATACGTTCGTTAGTCCAATCCGTTTAACTAGTGAGAGCTACTACTCACCCGAACGAGGTTGTCACGCCCAAATAGATCTATTTTATAACATTCACGCCTACCAATCGTAATTAACAAATCAGGCCCCTTAAGCTAATCCTTAATCATTTGTGTGAAAGTAAAGTTGTTGCGTCCATAAGTGAAAACAAGTGATGTATCCCACCGCGAGATATGTAAATGAGTATATAAACGAGTTTGTAATCAATCATGTAAATGAATTTGTAAACGAACATGTAAACGAGTTTGTAATCAAGACGTGTAAAAAAGGTTTGAATGAGTATGCCATCAATTTGTAAACGATTATTAAATCACGTATGTAAACAAGTTATGAAATCAAGTATGTAGCAATTTGTAAATGCGCATGTATTCTCACCTCAAAAAGTGTTAAAGTATGTGTAAAACGAGTAAAACGTGGGGCTATAAACTCACCTCAAGTGAATGTATCGAATGTAGTAACAATCAACAAAGAATATCGTCACGAATAGCCGGAATGCAACCTAATTATTTATAGGTCGTACAAGTAAGATGTAATTAAAATAAATACAACAGTGTATATTATGAAGTTATATCACCACCTAATAGATTTGTTTAATTTATAAAATTTGAAACAATGTTTAAGTCACGCTTGATATTTAATGTCCAAGTATATGTATCCATGAAAATAATTATCTATCTTTTTTGGTTCCACCAAAAAATTAAAATTGATATTTATTAATAACGCTTGATTTAATATCTTTATTATTTATATAATGATATTATATAAATAGTTTAATCATTTTTTAAATTAATATGTATAAAGTTAAAAACATGTATAAATATTATATAGGTAATGCTACATTATTTTGTAAGGTTTTTATTGAAACGAATCAACACTATTCATGTTAGGAACATCTGCAGAAAAAATTAATATAAAGTTATCTCACTTTTATAATTTCCCTAGTTAAATATCTTATAACACTTTTAGCTCTTAAACTTGATATTCCCTGTACAACGGTCATCCGAGGCAATCTTTGTCTTTTAATACTTTGCCGAATCGGACACGAAGGCCTCAAAATGACCGATTTCAGAAGTAACAACAGCTTTCCACAACTTTTCAAAGCTTTTGTAAAGGCTGTGAAATATAAAATTAAATTATAAAAGTTTTTTTTCGAAAATCTTAAAAAATTCATAACTTACTTGTTTTAAAACTCCCCCCCCGTTTTTTTTTTTATTTTACGGTTCTTATATATGTAGAGGGGGGGGGGGGGACACAAATCGTATCGAGGTAATCTATCAAAATAAAATGTTTACAGATTTTATAAAATATGTACCGAAACAGTTAATTCAATCTGTGTTTGTATAAAATTTAATTATTGAAATCTTGCAAAATTCGTAACTCCTTCATTATAGCTCTGTTTTTCGAGTTCCTTATATGCACGGAGTCGTCTTGGAATGTACTATTTGAATTTTAAGCCTTTATATTTTATAAAAATTCGTATCTTTACATAACCTACAAACTGTCCGAATATATATATGTTATAAAACTTGTTTTTATAACTTTATTTTGTACAAGCCCTTTTAAATTAACTCCACATCTGAAGAATACCGTATTCTTTGATATTAACAAGAACTAAGAGAATAAAGTGGGTTGGAAAGTTTCTAGAGAGAGAAAGTAATATGGAATGGATGATAATATTATTTTGTGTGTGAAATGAGAAATGAAACAACCAACCACCCTCTCCAAGGCATGGAGAGGGTATATATGCTACATACAAGGCCGGCCATGGGCTTTACTAAGGCTTCCATGGGCCTTGGGCCATATTAGCTTACTAAGCTTATCATATGTTAACCTACGGGCTAAGACTAGTATATATTAGAAGTGACCGATACTTTTCTTGTTTCCAAACAATCTCCCTAGGAGTCACTGCAGACCAATTTACAAAACTTTAAACCTAGCATACTATGCTACATCTTTAGTCTTTAGCTCATAAACTTCATTTCTTGATTTTCCCTTGTGAATATGTTGTAGTAATCTTTGACTTTAGGCTCGAGCTTGTTCCTTTATCTTTACTTGTAAGTGGAGATATGATCTTGAGCACTGTGAGATCATCAACCAAGCATAATCTCGTTTTGTCATCTTGTGACTTTGTCATCTTGTGATCTTGTGACTTCTGGACCGACATGCTCATACCATTCTTGATTTGTTAACTGGGAAAAGCTTTTAATGTTCATCTTTCCTTGAAATTCTTAACTATATAACACTTCGTCACTTCGAGAAAGACGTTCGGTATCAGAGTAGCGGAAGTCTTGAAACATGTACTTGAGCTTTCATGATGTCTTTATGTTTTGTCGGTCGGGTATGAGCATGTGGAAGTGCATCTTGTAAGCCACTGGATCAGGTACCCTTCACCAACATCTTAAGAAGTAATCCTGCTTAAAACAGTTAGCAATAAAGATGGAGGTGACGAATATGGCTTTGTCATTCGCATGTGTTTGGTTGGAGTAACCTTCGAATCCGTGAGGATCGACCTGTATCGTTAATTTCAATTTTAAGAAGAATCTCCTTGATAGGATTTCCAGCTGAAGTATAGAATCTTTCTAACACATTTGCATTAGATTCATCAAACTCATCATGTTTTCATTATCGGAACGTCTCAAAGCAGACATCACGATAAGAGTGAACCAGTGAGTTACTATCTCACCGATTGAAATAGAAAAATCAATTTGAAAATCAATCAACATGGTACTTGCGAACGTGGTTTTTTGTGACCCATCGTGAGTGTTAATCATTTCAAAAATTCATCAATCAATCGTCCAATTATCATATCCTGGAACAAGTTTGATATCTTATAGAAATCGCACCATCGTTTTCTTTTTCCAGTTCACAAGTTTTGATTGGTATAGAATCGCACAAGTCACCTACCATGAGCTTGTTTGATGTTGGCTTAAGCAGGATTTCCATCTTCATTGTGAATACTTAAGTATCACTCAGATGTTCTGGCAAAATCACAAGGATAATGCGTAGGACTCTTTATATTTTCTTGTTATTCACATTGTGTGAGATAACAAGCATAATTTTGACACGTGTCCTAATGAGATTTATGGATGATCTCTTTTGGCTCTAGACTCAATAGTGCACTTTTGAATTTAGTGATCGAGGCTGGAGCAGACTGCCCACCATTTTTAATAGCCCAACTAACTCGGAGTGAAAAGGTGATAGAAATGTTGTAAATCTCCGTAGAAATGAAACAAGAGTCTGTTGAGAGACCTTGAGTGGCTGGGGAGGGTTGAGCTTAGCGTCACTGGGTCCATGACTGTCTGTTCAAACAATTTGGGGGTTTTTTTTTTTTACGGACAACAACTTCGTGTTTCCGACAGATTATGTATTGACCCGGTTTCTGCCTAAGTGTATGGAGGGCTTCTTTCTTTTCACCCTTTATCCTTACATTTCTTTTTCATTCTTCAACCCCTTCAATGCATACCGAGACTTCATAACTAACACCTTGTTGGGTTGTTCCAGTGTTAGCCGTCCATCTCACCGCTTAATTCTCGATTCTCACTTTTCTCCTTGTATCATCACTAAGGACTCTACACTAACTAGTCATATCCCTGGTAGATCCTCCCGGTTCTGGCTGATCATGGATTTGAAAATCCCTTTTAAAAAAGCTTAAACCGCCTTATAACTTTATAAATTTAAGTACATGGTCGGTCTTTTGGGTATTTCATCACAATCCTTCCAAAAACATTGAAAATTTCAATCAAAGTGTTTGATATAAATATTAAAAGATTTACACTTTGAGAGTTTTTCATCATCACTAAAAGTCCCCCTTAACATGGCATCGAAATTGTAGTACATAGCCTTAAGTGTGGAGTGCATTGAATCCATTTATATGATCACGCTTTCAATACAAGTTAGATCCAGTTTAATCCAAAAACCCCCAATTTTCTCTCCCCTTATCCAAAAGTGTTAATCCTTTGATATTTTGGATATTAATTGATTAAACGCCCGGGGACAAAATGATACAGAATAACTTATAAGGAACATTTTAATGCTCCCCCTCAATAATTGAGGGTATCTAAGACAGTGCTGAGTACAATAATTTGAAAAAATTTGAATTTACGAAGAAATTCTTGAAAATTTTGTACTCGAGCACTCTTTAATATCACCATAAGTTTACACTACATATATACATATTCACATGTTTATTATGTACTAGGATTGACCTGAATGATGAGAACATCATATGATGAAATCATATGGTCCTTTGTAGCAGCCGTAGGTCTCCTTCGTACAATCTCCTACCAACGTACATTTCTAAACTCCTCATTAACCTTCATTCTATCAAGAAGTTGTCAATCTGATCTTTCTCTGTCTAAGCACTCTCCGGCATTGCTTCAACTTTCTTTCCAAGTTACGAAAGTATTTGCTTCAGACTTCGAGTATGAAATAGATTCAGATACATATGTAACTTGAGCTTGTATGGTTGGTGATGTCGGTGTTGATGTTGTCTTAGCTTCCCCCTAAATTAGCAATCCTTTCTTGAGTAGATTCAGAACTTTCTTGCAAGCCGCATCAAGTAGTCTTGATGTATAAAGCCCAAATATCCAAAGTACACAATTAACCCTTTCAAGAATTTGATACCGCAACACCAAAGTCAATTAAGTCCCGGATGAGCGCATTTCTCTCTTAAGGATAGTTATGATATAAATTGTAACACCAAAGTCAACTAAGTCCCGAATGTAGACAATAAAATCCCTATGTGTACCTCTTTTATTAAATATGTCTACTCAATTTAAAAATAAGCTTAGAGATTGACCGGTCGGGTAAAACATTAATTAAATCAGACAGAATTCTTCTCACAGTGTCACTACATAACAAAACTAAAAAAGTGGGTTTAAACAATTACCCTCCCAAAACATCCCCCCTAAAGGACTCAAATGAGCATACTGACAATGAACGAGAATGTGCTCTTCCACCATGTGATAGAAATAGTGCACCCAAAAGATTCAAAAAAACCTAAAAGTAAAAGAAGCTAACCTCAAAAGACAAAAGAAGCTAACCTCAAAAGAAGGCCAAGGACACTATCAAGTATACATCTACTCCTTTCCCCTTGCTAGTTTCGATACCTCGGAATCAGCAAAACTTTGTACGCACACATACTCGAGATCGTGTTTTAAGAATATATAAGCTTAGATCTATCACGTGAGAATCAACATCAAGCCATTTAAAACTATGTAATTATATCCAAACATTCCTAAGTCTTTTTAATACTTATGAAATGTTGGCAATATTAGTCGTATGTAGTTTTAAAACCTAAGTTCACTAAGTCTTAAATTGAAAATAAGTCCCTAAAGTTTGACATAAATGAACTATCTAAAGCGCGTGTATTAACATCCATTAACTCCCATATAAATTGTTATCCGTATTACAAAAACGTAACTTACCTTTATTATACTTATTTTGAAAGACTGTTTTAAAAGATTATTCGATGACGCTTTCTCCCCCTCGAATAACGACCCGTTTTCAATTTAAAGAGATGTTGTCATTGTTTGAGTGGTCGAATTGTCTTTTAAAATCTTTTTGTGATTACTGAAAACACTGATTCATTTTGAAGACAACTTTTTACCAATAAAAATAAGATTTCTCTTATTTTAACACATAAGCGCACTGACACGTACAATTATGGTAATATAGGAAGCACGGGTTGTGTTGCAAAGTTAACACAATCCTTTGTATGGTCATTAAGTAGACCATGCCTGAGAATAAATTTCCGTTGAGAGGTCAAGTTTCCTTTTTGAAATACTTGCCTTTAAAATGAAGACCGGGTTGCTATCAGAAATAATAGCAAGCCATTTGGCATGTTTTGAAAACATTTAGAACTTCTACTCAAACTTCATTTACAGGCTCCTATCATTATTGAATGACATTTCTAAGACCGTAAATGTTATCGATTTTCAGAAGACATGCCATTATTACCTTTTTTTATATTTTCTAATTTTTTAATTTTTTTTTTGGTTTTTAAAATTTTATATTTTTGTATTTTGTTTTTATAAAAATTTTGAAACATGAAAAATCATTTTGGTTTTTAAGGTTTTAAATTAAAAACATAGATTCCAGGATATTTGAATAGGTACCACTACTATTCATCAACTTCATCTGCCAATTGTTTCAGAGTCTCCGGCGTAAAACTTCGCATTCCCAGCTTGTTGATCAGAAATTCAATTCTTTTTTGGCCAAGAGCTTTAGTGAAGATGTCTGCCAAGTTTGGGGGGGGATACTCGTATTGACAAGTAAAGTTGCGAACACAACCCAATCTCAACATGCTCCTTATAAAGTGAAATTAGAAGTCCTTATGCCTAGGATCTGGAATGTTGAAAACATTTGATGCAGCACAAGGCTATAGTGCTTTTGTTATCACAGTACATTGGAATTTTATTAAATCCAAAGCCATAGTCGGTAAGATGTGATCTCATCCAAATAGCCGGATAAAGCAATATATTCAGCTTTCGTACTGGATATCGCATCGCTTTTTTGCCTTTTTGATGACCAGCTAACCAATCTTCACCTAAAAGTGGCAATACTACAGACTAAGTGCTGACGGCGGTGTATTTTGAGCAACTAAATGATCCGCATCTGCAAATGTTGTTAAGCAATCGAAGAACCTTTGGATACACCATAGTCCCCTGATGTACGTTTCCTTTTAGATACCAAAGATCTTTTTACCGCATTTAATAAGTGCTTTCGTAGGCGCCGAGCCCTGATACCTCACAGGGGCACACATGCATATAGCACATTGTAGGTCAGGTCTACTGGCTGTAAGATAAAGGAGGGTGCCAATCATACCATGATAGTATGACGGATCTATGACTTTCCCTTCTTTATCCTCATCCAGTTTGGATTTATCAACCATTGGAGTATCCACTGGGTCAAAGGAGTCAAAACCGTATTTCTTTAAAGATTCAAGGGCATATTTTGACTGGTTAATAAAGATGCCTCTGGGACTTGAGTAAATCTGTATCCGAAAAAAAATGAATTTTGCCCATCTTGACATCTTAAATTTTTTGAACACATGATTTAAGCAAATAGGTCACACAGTTTCAAGGTGTAGAAGCAGCAAAGATAATATCATCGACATATATTTGTACCAGAAGTAATTCCTTGCCTTCCCTACGGATGAATAGAGTAGGATCCACTAAGCCTTTGGAGAAGTCTTGAGGATATTCATGACGGAAAACAACATATCATACCACGCAGCGTGGAACGGCTTGTTTCACCGCATAAAAGAGCCTTTCTTTTTCAGCTTAACACGTGATTGGGGTTATCTTTATCCACAAGTCCATCCGGCTGGCTAACATAAACCTCTTCTCGCAGATTACCATTCAGAAATGCAGTCTTCACATCCATTTGGTAGACGACCATGTTCATATGAGCGGCAAACGTAAGAAAAATCCTTATAGCCTCTAATCTTGCAACCGAAGCAAAAGACTCTTCAAAATTAATGCCTTCTTCTTGAAGGTAACCACGAGCCACTATCGAGCTTATGTCCTTTAGAATACCTCCCATTCGCCTAGCTCACTTTGTAGATCTACTTAAAAGTAATACCCAATAACTATATCTGGGCGAGGTACGAGCTCCCCCATACTCTGAAGATCGGTTCGAACTCATTGGCTCTTCCTTGCATTGCTGTCAAATCCAACAGATTGAGTCAAAGCATCTTTTTATAATGTCTTGGGTCAACAACCAGTATGAGGAAAAACATCGAAGTAACAAAAAGAGCTTGCATAGTAACTACTGCAGCTTGTGGAAACTGGTCTATCAAGTTTTCCCGATTATATTCTCAATGGATGATCCTTAGTCCATTTGCTATATGGTCAGACAAACTGGTTGGTCAGGAGACAACAATTGTATGAATAATATCCGATGACCGAGGAGTTGATCAAAGAAACTTCTAGAATTGTATACCAAAGTACGGATCATTACCCATATGTGCGACTTCAATATCGTGGTTCTTCTTCAACATCGTTAGGAATGACGGTAGGCGGAGTTTCGGGTGTTGTTTGAGAATTACTTGGTGATGGTGCATCTTGATCAACTATGGTTGAGGAAGGTGTAAACTGTGAAACAGCGGTCTGGAGCTACTAACTTCAACAATTGGAGCAAATGACTTCAGGGCTGAAAATCAACACTTGGTGGAGGATTGAATAATTCATCAAACAATGGTTGAAACAGTATATCCCAATCAGTTCTTGAAGGTGGTACAAATGGTGTTGAAGGAGGAGGGTTTGGCACGGGTCCTGAACTGATTGTTGCAGGAGTCATTTCATGAAGTGCGGGTCCTGAACTGCTGTGTTCAGAAAAAAGCTATCGAGTCAGCTCATCAAAGTCCAACGTGAATGTTTTCAATTATATCGTACTGGTACGGTCTGTTGTAAATCCGGAATGCCTTTCTTCTTCGTGGGTGCATAGCAATGCAAAAACCTCTACCGGCCTTCAGTTGTAACTTGCCAAGTTCTCGCTATCATTCGTTGCACATAAAAAAAAAAAACAGAGTGCACCAACCACAGAAGATACGATAGGTCGAGAGGTTTGTTGTACAGAAGCTCGTATGGTGTTTTACCGTGTTGAAGGCGTATCATGGAACGATTTTGGGTATAACAGGCTGTAGCAACTGCTTTAGCCCATAGAAATAAAGGAGCTTTTGCATAAATTAACATAGTGCGGGCTGCTTTATAGCGTACGGGGGGGGGGGGGGGGTAGATGTTAAATCCCTTTTTTTATTTCAACCACAAAAAAAAATCAACACACCCGATTTTTGGCTGTGGAGAGCGGAAACAAGATGTTTCATGAGAGATGCCAAGACCTTCTCTAGAATCTAACACAAAGTCATACACTTGCAAATGTCAGATTCGACAATACTCAGTTTCCATATCTTTCTGAATCGTCAGACGGTTTTCTACCTTAATCTTACTTGGATCATCTCAAAAAAATTGATGATAAACAAGCTGAGCTTCTGATTTCGCAAGCATTTTACCCAATCTAAACACATCGAGCAGCGTACAATACGTCGACAATAACAAGGATGTACTTTTTTCCATTCTGACACTCAGTGACCGCATTGGTCCACACAGATCCATGTGCAACAGATACAATTTTTCTTGATTGGTGTCCTCAGATTTAGGTTTGTGGGGTTTCTTCGTGCTCTTGCCTAATGCACATGCAGAAGACAATTGGTGCTTTTCAAACTGAGTGATAGGGGAGACCTCGAACAAGACCATGTTCTAGCAAAATGAAAGAGCACCGAAGTATCAAATGAAGAACGCGATGCCATAACCAAACTTGTTTAGAGGCCTTTGACAAGAGGCAGATAAGAGAGGACACCATCATATCCCCAAGAAAGAGTGTATAAAGATTGTCCCCTCGAGATCCAGTTAATAAATCAATACCTTCTAGATTGCGAATGTGGCAGGTGTGTTGACGAAAAGTAACTTCGAGGTTGGAATCACAAAATTGTCCCACAGAGAATAGATTATGCCCAAGTCCTTCAATGTAATAAACCCTTAAAATTGTAACATTCCTAATTGGGATAGTCTCCATAACCCATAATCTTTGCTACATGATCATTTCCAAATTTGACAGTACCCACCAATATGCTGACGAAAGATTTGGTGCTGAGAGCGATCTCTGGACATCCATGCTTGGAGCAGCCGGAGTCGAAATTACCAGGAGGACATTTGGAACACCTGCAAGCATCATAGAGAAGATGGAACATCAGAATTTATGGATCCCCAAGATTTACTAGGTTCCTTTTGGTTAGCAGATGCAGATTGAAGAATCTTAGGGTTGCTAACAAGAACATTAGTTTTAGATTTCCTAGGTTTCTTTGAATAAACCAATGCAGTAGGGTTAGGTGTATCATTATCTAGAGTAATTGGTTTCCAAAGGGGCACTTCAGTAGTTTTGGTAATCCTAGTTAAAGGGCACACATTTCCTACTATAGTGAAGGTCCGACCAATAGGTCTCCAGATATATCCAATATTTGTAAACACCTTTCCTGTTGGTTTCCACCAAACTTTTCTCTTTGAATTTTTCTTAACAGATCTAGATTTAGCACGAGCATTCACATTATTGATAAAATCCAGAACACAAAAATCAATGATTAATCAGAAAGCATGCCACCAATTACACTTACCACATTTAAGTTCATAATTCTCGCAAGTAAGCTGGAATGCTGCACATGAGCAGTTCCTATTAGGTGCAACAACACAGTCTTATTTTTCAAACTAGATTTAACTTTCCTAGGGTGGGCTTCTACTTTATTCTTCAGAGTACTACTTGGTGTTTGCTGAATCTTATCTTTCTTTGTATTGCCTGAAGGCTGTGATCTGCTAGCACTAGTAGACTGTTTTACTCCTGTAGAAGACAACATAGGTTTGTTAGAAGCTAAGTTTGAGGTATGGGCTGTTTTTGTGTTTCTTGAGGATGTGACGGGCGCAGTGGATCTAATCATTTTGACTTTTTTGTTCATATGGTCAGAGCCACTAAATTGTTCTCCAGAACCGTGGATACTAGACATGTTTTATCTGATTTAGAAAGCAAGCTCCTGAATTAGTTTTTAGTATACTTACAGGCAGATTTCTAAGAGGTGTCGAAGGGATAATTTAAAGCTTTAATAAGATCGACTAATCCCTAAAGAACTAGCGCTGCTTCTTCCTAAGAATGCTTAATATAGGCAGAGTGAGCTGTCCTTTTATTCAACAATTTAGGTGTTATTGGTTCCACATTAACTTGATGCAACTCTGGATCACTAGGGTGGTTTGAAACATTATTATCAACTAGGGATTTTCCTTTGAGTTTCCTTAATTCATCCTTGAGAGCTGTAATTGCCAAAGCTTTTTCCTGAAGACTTGCATTTAAATCAGAAATTTCCACAGACTTTAAGTTGACTTGACTAATTAACTTAGCACATTGTTCTTTTGATTGAATACGTGTTGGTTTAATCAAGTTCAGAAAGTTCATAGTAGGTCTGTTTCAAATGCGCGTCTCACACACAATAAGCTTTGTCACCCGCTATGATCCAATTCAATATTATTGGTTCAATCGCTTCAGAAGTCATGTTTGATCTTATCCTTATCCATTTTTCCACTTAGAGATTTAATTCTCTCTTTCAACTTCTTAATTACCATGTCTTTCTCTTGGGACTGAGCTTTCAATTCATTTAATTCAAACCATAATCAAAACTTGGACAATAGAGGTCATAAAAGGAACACGATTGATGGTTAGTACTTTGAATTGAAACATAATTTTCCCTTTGAAAAATTTCCTGTTTAAGTTGAGTGTCAACTTCTAAAGAGATGCAATGTTTTTCAAGAATGGTAAAACTTTTGAACAGTTTATCGTAAGTTTCTTTTCAACAACAAATCTTTGAAGCTCAGTTCAAATTTTGAGACAATTTTGACATTCACAGCACATTCCAGAATCATTATCCACAAGAAGGAAATTCGCAATTAAGTTCACAATATCTTTGCTCATCACTTGTTCCAAGAGTCGTTCATTTTCGTTCAAAACTTGATTCATCTTAACTTCAAATGTTTTTGACTCAATACGACGTTGTTCCATAGCCTGTTCCATTTGATAGAAGACATTTTGGACTTTAGAAAGTTCATCAACCAAATGTTGGTTTTTGTTAAGTGCTAAATAAGTCCTTCGGAGCTTTTACAAATGGAATTATTTCATCCCTAAAACAAGACTTTTGTATGTTCATAACCCAAAACACTAACCCTCAGTGAATAGCTGTGGGTGTGGTCCCTTTCTTGACTACCACATCAAGTTAGCAAGATGGTTGTTGAAACCTAATTTAGGCTTCATAGATAGTTTTGCCTCAATCTAGGATATCATAAACATTGATCACAGCAGCGGAATAACAATTAAGAACAACAAGGTTATGAACAAGTTTTAATTCATAAACAAAAAACCAAAATAAAACTATTCGACTTTAATGAGTCGGACTATGACTATTACAAAACTAAGAAGCTAACGATAACTCTCATTGGAGAGATCTAACTATGTGGATCAATCATACTAGACGCCTACCCTCTTTTATACTAGAGGGGGGGTTAGGGTTTACAAAGACAAGATCAGATCAACCTCTTATTTTAACCAGTCTTCAATCATCATAAATACTATTTGACTTATTTAACCAGTCTTCAATCATCATAAATACTATTTGACCAGTCTTCAATCAGTATTAATGTTGATCTTTATCTTTTAGTTGAGCATTAAATACTGTTTGACTAATCTTCAACATATTTAATGTTATTCCAGACATTTGTCTTGTAGGTCCTCCATCTTTAATATGTTTTGTCATAATCAACTCAAAGTATAATTCCCAACAATCTTCCCCTAGTTGATAATGACAAAACAATAAGCACAAGCTTCCCCTGAAGCTAATATAGATGAAGAACTTCCCCTGAATCCATGCACTCTTCCCCTTTTTGTCATAATCAAATAGAAGTGCATGTAGATGGTTAAGTATATGAACAATAAGCTTCCCCTTAAAAGTATATTAACCATCTCTTAAATCTCGAACTCAGTAGCATAGATCATCTCTTCCTTCAGTACGAACAAGACATGCTTATTACTATATTATGTAATAAAATGTCTTGTTTGTCATCAAGTCGAAGCTCTTTCATTAGAATGACAAGGGATTCGTCAGATAAGTATTTCTTTAGATTAGAAATGTGGAAATTAATGTGGACATTACTAAGCTCTTCAGGAAGCTCTAGTTTGTATGCCACTAGGCCAATCCGTTCAACGATTTTGAATGGTCCAATGTACCGGGGGTTAAGCTTTCCTTGTTTTCCGAATCGGATTACACCTTTATGAGGTGATACTTTCAACATAACACGATCTCCAACTTGAAATTCTAAAGGCTTTCGTCCTATATTGGCATAACTTCTCTGCCGGTCTCTTGCAGCTTGCAAGCGTTGTCAAATTTGCACTATGTAGAAACCTGATTGTAGGCTTCATAAATCGTTTTGCCCATCTAGGATATCATAACATTGATCACGCAGCAGAATAACAAATAAGAACAACAATGTTATGAACAAGGTTTTTATTCATAAACTAATAAACTATAAACTATTCGACTTTAATCAGTCGACTATGAACTATTACATAAACTAATAAGCTAACTATTAGACTCTCATTGGAGAGATCTAACTATGATGGATAATTAAACTACATACCTTAGACCTCCTTTTATAGTATAAGGAGTCAAGGTTTACATGGAAACTAATAAAGATAATAATGATAAAATTAATTATCTTTGACCAAATTAATTATCTTTGACCAAATCTTGTTCTTGTTCTTATCTTTGACCAAATCATTATCTTTATCTTTGACCAAATCTGAGAGAATCTTCCAATTCTTATCTTTTGAAGACTTCTACAATGACGACTTTGGTCCTTCTTGTTTCCATCTTGTTTCATTCATTATTTTGTCTTTATCAACTCAAATATAATTCCTAACAATCTTCCCCTAGTTGATAATGACAAAACCAATAAGCACAAGCTTCCCCTGAAGCTAATATAGATGAAGAACTTCCCCTGAATCCATGCACTCTTCCCCTTTTTGTCATAATCAAATAGGAGTGCATGTAGATGGTAAATAAACAATAAGCTTCCCCTTAACATGTTTACCATCTCTTGAATCATGGACTTAGTAGGCTCCAAGCAGCAAATTATCAATGATGAAGAAAAACGAATAAGACGAATTTGTTGAAGAAGTTGAATTTCCCAAACGTGTGTCTTATATCCTGTTTATCCACATGATGTCGAGTCTTATACATGCTATGTATAAGTAGACCTATGTCTCTTGACAAAATCCTCATTCCTCTATTAAATAAGACACTGAGCACAATAACGCAACTCCTTAAAGTGATAGCAAATGTACGTAGTAAGCATCATAAGGTAGATCGTACACCTTTGCTAGATTCATTAAGTCTTCGTCATCGCCTTATAATCACGAACAAGTTATCTTAAAGGTGACCACTCCTTTAAGATATGATAAGAACATAAAAAATGTGAAAATCAACTACAACATCAAATAAGTAATAATCAAATATCTTCTTCAAATAATCTCCAAAACGAGCCATAAACATCATCATCGTTCAAGATCCAAACGCGTCCAAAACCCAAAATGTGTGTGTCATCCGATATCGGCCAACGCCAGTGGTACAAACTAGCTATATCGGACAAAGCTACCCGTACAAACCAAAACTGTCATTAGTGACCATATTTATGTCTCAAATCTGTCACTAAAGTTGTCACTCACTGTTGCTGAGTGGTTGCAAAACTGTCGCTGACCTGCACTTTCTTCAACCAGTACAAACGACCAGTAGGAATGTAACACAACCAATAGAAACCGTTTGAAAAGCCACCACAAATCGTGAACTACCAGCAGTAACCGACATACAACCAGGAGTAACCACGACCGACCAGTATTAACAATGAGCAACCAGTAGGAACACCATATACCCAGCAGGAAACGAAACAACGAGTGTACATGGCAGTACTAAATCCGAAGCAGCAGAACGAATAGTATAACACATCATAACCACGTCAACAATCAGCGGCACTTTGGAATATGACATGAGCCCATAGTGAATAGCCCAATGACGAATATAACCTCATGAAGCAGAATAAATCATGTCCATGGAATATATGTGAAGATGTCATTATATGACCACCAACAATCTTCCTGCTGCTATACCATGCCTAGATCATCGACCAGAAACATGTATCATTATGTTACACAAACCAGAAAAATCAAAACCTGTATCACTCATTCATTAATCTTTCTTTTTCTGAATAGTGCTTTCCAAAACATGCTTATTACATCTAAGTTATGGATCATTGTTGGTTCCCAGACTACCTCACCATTAAACGCCATTGTATTATCCCAGCATCAAATCACAATATACATAATAGGGTGTGAAAAAACCGAGAAGCTTTTATTACCAGAGACAAACAAAAATTTGTTATCTCAGCTAGAGTTCATCCGTTGTTGAATCCCAGTTCACACTCCCCATAGCAGTTGAAATTATAAATGGGGTTTGGTCCCAGAACCAAATGCCTGGCATTTTATGTTATGCAATAAACAGCTTATGAAGAACAAAATCAAATCAAGCAGAGATAAAAGTGATCGAACCATATCATTTTCAGAAATAAGGTTTTGTGGCCTTCAAGAACATCATGGATAGCAACACGACACCTTGTAGATCCTAGATCGAGAGCCATGAGGCTCTGATACCACATGTTGATGCACGATCTAGCTCATCTAGGATATCATAATCATGATCCAGCGGAATAACAAATAATACAATCATAATTAAGAACAAGGTGTTACTACTAAGCTACTAATAAGCTAGCTACTAAAGCTAGGCGTCTTACAAAGACTTAACGCCTAGAGTACACACACACACCTTTAGTTGTACATTGTGAATTGAATGAATGATAAACCTAGACGCCTTCCCCTCTTTATATACTAGAGGGGTTAGGGTTTACAAGACAAGATAAAATCAAAATAAAATTAGGAAACTATAAATCAACATTAAATACTATTTGACTAATTTTCAATCAGCATTAATGTTGATCTTCATCTTTTAGCTGAGCATTAAATACTGTTTGACTAATCTTCAATCAGCATTAATGTTATTTCAAATTTGTCTTGTAGGTCCTCCACCTTTAATATGTTTTGTCATAATCAACTCAAAGTATAATTCCCAACACTTATTAAGTAAACGATATTAAGCCAAATACAATATTAAAACTTCAATCCTTAATAATAAGCCAACGATTTTAAGATCTACAACAAAGACGACTAAATAAGCAAAATACTAAACAAGATAAGCTAAAAACTAAATCAATAAGCAAATGTAAACAGCAACTATGATTCTAAACAAGCTAAAAGCACATAAACTTTTCAAATGACAAATCAAATAAGCTAATAAGCTCACAAAAGTTCGATCTAGCAATATAAGCTAACTCTAAACCAAATAAGCTATTTAGAAGCTAATCTTAACAGAAAATATGAGCTTCTAATTAAACTAAATCGATATAAGCATAGCAATAAGCTATATTCGAGCTTATTATAGCCTATTATTTTGAAAAGTGCTTAAAAACAATTGAAAATGAATCGAATGAGCTTTGACAGCTTAAAGGATTCATTTTCTTAGCATTTAAGAACTCTTGATAATAATAAGCTATGAGAATAAGCACGAAGATTCAGCTTATAGAATAAGCTAACAAAAAGAAATTAAAACGAACGAATGAGAAGAAAAATAAGCAAACCTAGATCATCAACACACTTAAAACTATTTTTATTACATCATCATAATAAGCTTGTGAAATAAGCTAGTACAATAAGCATGAATTTCAGAAATAAGCTACTACAAATTTGAAATAAGCTAAAAACTTAAAAGCTAAACTAAGAAAACTAAAAAAACTAGCTCAAGAAAAATGAGGGGTGGCGAGTGGTGTATTTATAGGGAAGAAGGGTGAGATTTGTAAATTCGCACCAATGATTGAGGCATTATTAGCCAATCATTGGGAGTCACACGGATCGAGGTCTAAGGTTTGAGAGATCTAGCCGTTCATATGGTAACACGTGGCCAAGAAGGCTGCTTCATTTTCACGCAGCAGTTATACACGTTGGATTCTTTTTCTACATTCACCCTTTATCCAAATTTAAATGAAAGGGTTTTATAAATATAGCCCCGCCATGTGTCACATGCTCATTTGCTCAAAAACATATAATGGAAGCTCACATGATGGCATTTGATTTAATTATATGTCACGTGCTGCTGCGTCATGCTGACATCACCTCTTCAATTATGACAAATTTTATTACTTTCATGTTGGGCTTTAAATGGGCTTATGCTAGCTTGGGCTGGCCCAGCCCATAAAATGGGTTACAGACTTGCCCAATAAAATCCGAGGGCACCGTTAGACTCGTAATTCTGTGCTCTTTCCAATGGCATGCTTAGGAACTTTTCACGACTTTGTCTTGATTTTGAATAATAGGCACTCTTGATCGCGACGAACTCGTAAATACCCGTTTTTGCTCCATTTTCAATTATTTTTACCTGCAAGACATAAAAGTACCAAACAAACATATTTGCAAGATAATTATCCATATTTTAGCATTTTTATTCCTATTAATAGTGTTTTACCGGATATAAACGATGTGTGTTTTAGCACACATCAACCCTGATTGCTTAATCCCTTCATTTAGCATAGTCTCATGAATGGGAAGTCCATATTCCTGAAAGTCTTCGCCAATTCATACAAACTTTAATCTGCTTACAATACCATCATCTTTAATTATGTGGGTATGTAAGTATGGTATCTTGGTGAGGGATTGGTGTTTGGAGAGGAAGTGATTGATG
The DNA here is from genome assembly GCA_026074375.1 of Tanacetum coccineum. NCBI lineage: Eukaryota > Viridiplantae > Streptophyta > Magnoliopsida > Asterales > Asteraceae > Tanacetum > Tanacetum coccineum. The sequence continues at coordinate 28,051 of BQNB010038209.1, read as the reverse complement.
ATGATTTTGGTGAACCTGGGGTAACGCATGTTTTCACGTCTGCCTTTCTTCAGCTGCCTGTTGTCAATCTGGAATGTCAAGTCTTCCCAAATCAATTCAAGGTAATCAACATTTTCCTTGTAGAACATTCCCCAAAGCATGTTAATCCTTTATTTCCTCAATCTGTCATTGCTTGCAGCTTTGCCGAAAAGACACTTGTTGATAATAGCAGCGAGAGTTCTCCATTGTTGATGCATGTGGTCCACATACATGCAGGGATGATTGTGTAGTGGACCTTTGTAACCAAGACTAAGGAGGAAGGTAAGATTAGCCTCATCATCTGGAACTTCAGCAAAGTCTACTCCTTTCACTCTTGGACATATATCAAGAATCTTCTGAAACACTTCAGCATCTACCAAGCACCTCTTGTTTGCAAGAAGAAACTCATAAGAGTTTGTGCCTGAGACCTTCTTGACAGTGTACCAGAACTGCTACATAAATATTTCAGGGACTACAGCAGAAATAGTGAATGTCATGTAGCAGGTAGAGTTCTTGATCACATCAATGATAACTTGAAAAGTATCTTCCTTCTGTGGAACAGTAGTCTCCAGCCTAACATCGGTAGTACTGATCTTGACTCTTTCCTTAGCTGGAACCCACTTTTCATCATGAGCAGTAACTTGACGAATTTGTTCTTGATTCATGATTATGCTTAAGAATTAACCAATACAGTTTATATACACAACAAATATATTTTACTGATTACATTGATTATCCTTGATGATTTGATTGACTGTAGACTGTGATTATGTTTCATGCAATTATGTCTGTATTAATGCACTCTTTGAGTAAAGTCAACTAAGGTCAATGGTCAAGGTCAACTCTATGAATAAAGTCAACATGACAAGTCAAAGTGATCCTAAGTCAAACTTTCAATTAGATATTAATTGCACTTAAACAATCATGGCAAAAGATGTATTATGACATAACAAACAAGTTTTACACAAATTTTAAAAAATTTAGGCAAAGTTTCTTTTCTTAAAATGTCATAGTTCGCACGGAATACTACACCTGTCATGTTTCACATAAACATACATGTTTCGCACAAGAGTAAACATACATATTTTACACAGATTAAACACAACATATTTTACACAGAAATGGCACTACATGTTTCGCACACAATTGTCCTAACATATTTCGCACCATTCACGCTGACATGTTTCACACAATGTTAACAAACATGTTTCGCATGCTTCAAAAATTCCTAACTTAGGTTTTACCAATCAAGAACCTTTAAGAATTTCTCACACATATCACAATTCAATCAAGAACTCCACATAAAGGCAAACCATGAAATTTAAACAATATTTTGAGCATGAAAATTCAAATTCAAATGTATTCAAAGGAGAAACATATGGCATTCATGATTTAAGATAGCTAGAAGGCTTAAAAACACACTCTTAGGGAGCCATAACAGTTAACTAACTCATATAGCATGACACACTAACATCCATTACACCAAGAATAGAATTTCAAACCTAGGCACAAACTTTTCCAAGCAAAAGAGATCATGGGCATCTAAAAACAACATTCAAGGGAATAATGAAGCAAAGACATAGCTATAAAACATAAACCCACAAGCAAATTCAAAGCAACACATGTTTTGCACCATTCATACATTCAAAAATCATAATAACTCACGTATATGTTAATGTTATCAAAAACTGTTTCGCACGAAGCTTAGACGCACCCTAATAATCAAAACCCCTCAACTAATTTAAACAAAACCTTAACTTTTTACTTATGAACCCTAATTCGATTTTTAACGATTTACGAGTGCAAAAAGGAGATTTAATCTACTTTTTACCAAAACAACGCTAAAGGGTTACTAGACGTGTAGGAGTGTACCTTAGATCTTGAAAATGAGTTTTGAATTTGGGTTATGATGCGTGCGGAATGTGACACGAGAGAAATACGCTTGAAATTTTTTAAAACTGGTGTTTGTGTGTGTTTCGTACGGAATATGCATGCAAGTATAACCGGCCAAAGTTTTAGAATTGGCAAAAGTGGTCCTTGTAGTTTATAAGCCCTTCTATTTTCCTTTTACACTTAACATTAAGTCTAAACAAGTTATAGATATAACACTTTAAGCCCTTAAGTTTCTATCTTAGGTTCTAAGTCCTAGATTTTGCCGTTTAGTCCTTAAAAGTTGAAACAAATAACATCTTAAGACCAATTGAGTTACAAATACATTAACTCCCCTTTAATTGATGATCCGTTATTGTTAAAAACTTTTCCTTTTATTCCGAGATGACTTTTGAAAGAATTTGAAAATTTCTCCCCCTCAAATAATGTCCCGTTTTCTATTTAAAGAGTTGTAGACATTGTTTAAGTGATAGAAAATTCTTTTAAAATCTTTTCTGATGAAAAACTGAGATGATTAATTATTTTTGAAATACAACACCAATAAAAACAAGATTTCTCTCGTTTTAAACAAATAAATGCAGTGACACGTACACTTATTGTATATAGGAAGCACGGGTTGTGTTGCAAGGTAAACACAAGCCTTTGAATGAATATGAAGTAATTCATTCCTGAGAAAATTAATTCTCATTGTGAGGTCAAGTTGTCTTTTTGACGAAATACTTGCCTTTAAATTGAAGATCGGGTTGCTATCTGAAATAATAGCAAGCTAATGACATGTTTTGAAAAACATTTAAAACTTCTGCTCGGACTTTATTTACAGCTCTGTGTTATTATTGAATAACATTTCTAAAGCCGTAAATATTATCGATTTTCAGAAGACATGTCATGAATACCTATTTTTTTGTTATTTTCTGATTTTATATTGTTGTATTTGATTTTCTGGTTTTATATTTTTTTATTTTCTTTTTGTAAATTTTATATAAAATGAAAAATCTTTTTGAGGTTTTATATTTTCTTATTTATATATGATACAGAGGATATGTGAAGAGTTTCCACCGTTACTCTTCCTCTTCTTCTGCCAGACGTTTCAGAGTCTCAGGAGACATGATTTTCATTCCAAGTTTGTCAATAAGAAATGCAAGTCTTTCTCGGCCCAAAGCTTTGGTGAAAATGTATGTCAGCTGATAATCTGTTATGACAAAGTATAGCTCAACCACACCATTTTTCACTTGCTCCTTGATGAAGTGGTATCTGATGTCAATATGACGTTGTTGCAGCATAAAGCAATGTCACTTTTATTATCACAATATAGAGGTATCTTGTTGAACCCAAGGCTATAGTCAGTTAATTGTGATCTCTTCCAAAGTATTTGAGCACAACATCCTAACAAGGCAATGTATTTAGCTTCTGTACTGGATATGGCGGTGCTCTTCTGTTTCTTTGACGACCAACTCACTAATTTGTCACCCAATAGTTGCATACTTCCAGACGTACTTTTTTTGGTATCTTGGCAACCCGTATGGTCAGCATCTGAAAAGCTGTTAGAGCAATGCAAGAATCCTTCGAATACCACAGACCCATATTAATGGTTCCTCTTAGGTATCGAAAGATTCGCTTAACCGCATATAAGTGCTTTTTGGTAGGCTTTACCTGATACCAGGCACACATGTACACAACAAATACAAGGTCTGGTCTACTGGATGTGAGATACATAAGGGTGCCAATAATTCCACGATAACATGTAGGATCAACGGCTTTCCCTTGTGGATCTTCATCCAGTTTGGATTTCTCTACCATTGGAGTATCCACTGGGTCACAGGTTTTCATACCATACTTTCTAAGTGATTCGTGAGCATATTTGGATTGGTTTAAAAAGATGCCTCTAGGACTCTGTGAAATTTGCAGTCCAAGAAAGAATGATAGTTTGCCCGTCATCGACATCTTAAATTTTGAACACATGATTTTATAAATTGATTCACAAAGATTAGGTTTAGTGGAGGCAAAAAAAATATCGTCGACATAAATTTGTACCAGTAATATGTCTTTGCCTTGTCTCCTGATGAATAAGGTAGGATCAACGGTGCCTTTTGAGAACTTCTGGGAGAGTAGAAACGATGAGAGCAAATCATACCAAGCCCTTGGTACCTGCTTTAACCCGTAAAGAGCTTTCTTAAGCTTGTACACATGGTTGGGATTTTTTGGATCTACAAACCCGTCCGGTTGACTAACATAGACCTCCTCACGCAGTATGCCATTCAAAAATGCGGTATTCACATCCATTTGATAGACGATCATGTTCATATGAGCAACGAATGCAATAAAGATACGGATGGCCTCACATCGAGAAACAGGAGCGAAATATTCCTCAAAGTTTATGCCTTCTTCCTAATGATATCACCTTGCTATCAAACGAGCCTTATTTTTCAACACACCTCCCAGTTCGTTTAATTTCACCTTGTATATCCACTTTAAGGTAATAATCATACACGATCCGGACGAGGTACCAGCTCCTAAACTTCAAGACGTTCAAACTCATTGAGTTCTTCTTGCATGGCTTCAATCCAACAGGATTCTGTCAATGCTTTTTTATAATTCTTGGGTTCAATGGAAGAAAGGAAAGCATCGAAATAACATAATAGGGCTTCATCTTGTAGTTGATGTCGAGTGGAGACCGGTCTAGAAGGATCGCCAATTACATTATCAAGCGGGTGATCTTTTGTCCATTTGTTGATGTGTTCGGGTGGTTGGTTGATTGGGTGCACATTGTTTGGAATAACAACATGAGAAGAGGATTCTTCAGAAATTGGTTCTAGAATTGGAAAATCAACATAGGGATTATTATCCATGTGTGCAACTTCAATATCATGTTCAACTTCTTCAACACCGAGAGGAATGATTGGAGATGGTGTTTCATGATTTGTTTGAGAGGTACTTGTAGATGGTGCATCTTGATCAATTGTCATTGAGGAAGGTGTACCGGTTAAAACAGCAGGTTCTGGAGCAATGACTGCAGGAACTTAAGGATCAACACATGGTGGAGGATCAAGGTACTCATCAAACATCGGTTGAAACAATATTTCCTAGTCGTTCTTTGTTGGTGGGACATACGGAGTTGAAGAAGGAATGTTTTGCATGAGTCCTAAATTGATTGTTCCAGGAGTCAAAAGTTTAGGCCCAGGTCCTGAACTAAATTGTTCAGAAGCCATTGCTGTTAACTCATCAAAATCAACATGAATAGTTTCAATGATTACCCGGGTCCTTTTGTTGTAGATTCGAAATGCTTTCTTTGTAGGAGCGTAACCAACAAAGATTCCTATATCAGCTTTAGGTTTCAACTTACCAAGATCTTCACCGTCATTAGTGGGATAGCAAAGAGCACCAAAGACATAAAGATAAGATAAGTCAGGTTTTCTATCATGGAGAAGTTCATACGGTGTTTTGTTGTGACGTTTTTTGATTAATGATCGGTTTTAAGTATAGCAAGTTGTCGCGATTGCTTCTGGCCAGAGAAATAACGGAGCCTTTGAAAAGATCAACATGGTGCGAGCAGCTTCCACTAAAGTACGGTTTTGTCTTTCGACAATGCCATTCTGCTGTGGAGTGCAAGCAACAGATGTTTGATGTAAGATTCTGACTTCTTCATAATAAGCTCTCAGTGTCTGATTGACAAATTCTGCGCCATTATCAGTCCTGATGTTACGAACGGTTGCATTCAAACGAACTTGAATCATTTTGAGAAATTTAATCACGAACTCTGGAACTTCATCCTTTGACAGTAGAAATTTCACCCATGTAAACCGAGAATAATCATCAACGATCACCAGTATATATTTTCTCCCATTGATACTTTGAATCCTCATTGGCTCACAAAGATCCATATGCAGCAGATAGAGTTTTTCTTGAATGAAGACTTCAGCTTTGGGTTTGTGGGAGTGTTTCTTGCTTTTACCAAGAGCATAGGCAGAGCACAGGTGATCCTTGTAACAATCCGCATTTTCACATCATTTTACGTCAATAAATATTCAACTATTTATTTTAAACTCTTACGCGTTCACTTTTAACTTTCATTGTTTAGTTAAATCGCGTAAACTAAAAATCAACATTCAACGTAAGCGAACATCAAACAAATAAAAGTTCACGTCAAGCAAGTGTTATATAATTATTACGAGGATAATTTATAACTTTTTATATTTTATTTTTATTGATTACGTAAAATGTCTACGTTTTGTTAGGAATAAAATGCTCTAAGGCATTTCCACTGTTAGTCATGTTCATTCCCACTGCTAGAGTATTTTCCCACTGCTAGTGTTATGTATTCGCACTGCTAGAGAAAGGTTTCCACTGCTGAAGTTTTTCCACTGTTGTCTTAAGGATAAGGATACTCTGAGTCAAATATGAGTTATTGTTATATTTGGAATGTATCTTGTGTATATCTCTTTTGTTTAGGAGATACGGTTTAGGTCTTATCTTGTATAGGGCTCCTTATGCTATAAAAGGAGTCCTTAGGTTAGAGTAGAAATACACAAATATACAATATCAATCTGAAATACATTCTCTTATAGCTTTAAGGTTGTGTAAACAACCCTAGTATTGGTTGAGTACTCGTATTATTACATCAATAATATTAAATCTTTTTGTGTAACTCACTGTTCTATTCATTTTATTATTTCATTCATTTCATTGTTATTCTTCTTGATCATTAAAGGTTAGATTCCGCATAACCTTTGGTGAAACATCTTAACAAAGTTTCTCTCATTGTTACCTTGTGTTTATCCAAGATAACAATAACCTTATAACCTAAGGCATGCGATCCAAGTTTGGGAACAACAAGTGGTATCAGAGCTTGTTGAGAAAACTTTGATCAAAGAAGCATAACACTCTTACCTTATTACTAAACCACAAACAGAAATGGATCCATATAACCACACAACCAATACCTCTACTAAACTCCCAATCCTTGACACTGGAAAGTTTGAACAATGGAAATTCAGAATCCAACAGTACTTATAACATGAACATTATGCTCTATGGGAAGTCATAGAGTTTGGTGACTCTTACAAAGTACCACTAGAAGAACCAGGGAAAGCAGTAGCAGGAAAAGCCTCTGCAAAGAAGAAAGGAAGGATTGTGGCTATAAATATCTGGAAGAACTTGCATGAAAGAAGAATGATGTCAAGGCAAGAACTAGTTTGTTTTGGCTCTCCCTGATGAACATCAGTTAAGATTCAGCAAATATGATAATGCCAAAGAACTCTGGGAAGCCATTTTGAAAACTTTTGGTGGAAATGAAGCCACCAAAAAGACAAAGAAGAATCAGTTGAAGCAACAATATGGCAACTTCAAGGCTGAAGGGTCAGAAACACTTGAGCAAACCTTTAATAGGTTGCAGGCTATTGTAAGTCATCTTGAGTTCATGGATGTTCCAATTGAAAAAGATGATCTAAACCAAAAGTTTTTGACAAGTCTTGCACCAGAATGGTTAATGTACACCATTGTTTAGAGAAACAGAGATGATCTAGACACAATGAGTCTGGATGATTTGTACAATCATCTCAAAGTCTATGAACCTGAAGTCCAAAAGAAGGCAGGATCAAACTCTCAAAACATGGCCTTCATTTCTTCATCAAACACCAGCAGTGGAAAATGTGAAGTTCCCACTGCTAGTGTTCCAACTGCTAGTAGTCAAGTTTCCACTGTTAGAACTGAGGTTACAGCTGCTAGTCTAAGCCATGATACTATCTGTGCATACATAGCTACTCAATCAAGTGGTTCTCAAATCAAATATGAGGACATCACTCAGATTGATGAAGATGATATAGAAGAGATGGACATCAAATGGAACTTGGCTTTGCTGAGCATGAGGGCTAATAGGTTTTGGCAGAGCACCAAGAAGTCAAGACAGAGGAAAGAGAGAAAGCTACAGGAAGGATCCTAAGGTGGAAGAACCTGCTCCTAAGGCATTGATGGCCATTGATGGCATGGATGGGGATCTGGAGTACATGGGTAATGAAGATTGAAAACCATGAACTTTGTGGCTGGAATGGATGTAGTTCCAACAGAATTTGCTCTTTATGGCTTGTCATAGCTCATGTCAAGCTCAGACAATAGGTATATGTGATTCCTATTTTTCTAAATCATTTAGGAAAAACACAGAAAACCTCAACACTAAGATTAATAAGTATTAATGAAGAATCTTTGTTGAATGTTGAGACTGAATTGTATAATACAAAAAGAGGTTTATCTCAAGTTGAGGCTGATTAGTAGTATTTAAAGTAAATGAAACTAAAAATTCTGTTGAAAGGAATTAGAGTCCTGGAGAGTGATGTAAAAAATAAGATAATAAATTTGATCTCTCAAAAGACTTGAGGGAGTTGAAGAAGGAAAAAAGAATGCATAGATCATGATATTACAGGATTTGGTATTGCTTCAAAAGGAATTTAAATTATGATATCTTAGAGAGTCTAAATCTGCTAAACAGATAAAAATGGTGTTAGATTCTATGAGTCTTATCTGACTGTACCTCCTCCTCTTGCCCAAGTTTTATTCACCTCCTCAGAGATATCTGTCATGTACAGGTTTACATAATTTGTAGATGCACTGTCACTGATAAATTATACTAGGCCCCCTCCTTGTATAGATGTGTTCAATAGATGTTGGAGTGACCTAGTGGTAATAATTATTCTATTTTTTAGCAAGGAGAAACATTGGTTAGTTAATATGTCAAGCCTATGATTAAGTTTTGTGAAAGAATCTAGTTGTCTAATGCATTTAAATCAATTCAATACGATAAATACTGGAATAATAAACCAACTGTGAAATATGCTGTGATTGTATAGGAAGCACTTCAAAAGTTCCTAAAAGTTTGGGGAACCAAAGGAAATTGGAATAATTTAAAATCCCAAAAGCTAGGAAAAGACTTTTTGATACAAAAATAAACATGTTATAAATGTTGGCTACTTGGACATCTGCATTAATTGTGGATATGGGTGGATATGGGGAAGAACTGCCAAGGGGTAATTATTTTCAAAACAATGTGAAATCCCCATCTACTCATAAGGGTATGACACCCATAGTTGTTTTGCTCAAATCTGGCTCAAAACCTATTGTGGTAAACAAACCAAAAATGAATGTTGCTCAACCAACAATGACATCTTTTAAAACAGCACATTCAAATGTAAAAAGACCATTTGAAAGAAAAACAACAGCTAAAAATCAAATTTGGGTTCCAAAAGTTCCCACTGGTAGAACAAAAATTCCCACTGTTGGCTCAAATGTTCCCACTGCCAAGCCAATAGGTGCTGCTGATTTGGGAAAGAAGGGAAAATCTGTTAAGGCCTCAGCTCGTTGGATTTGGAAACCTAAGGAAAATACTTTTGGTTCAAAAAAAAGGTTCAAATTTTATTAGTGTATCAGTGGACTTTTATGAAATTACTAATACATTGATACACAAGGCATAGCTCAAGTCCGTAATGGCTTGGGTCCTTAAAGAGAACTAATTCTCTTTTTATTTATGCAGGGCAACATTGATGATAAAGGATATTAGGACAGTGGTGCTCTAGACCACATGATGGCAACTTATCTTAAACTTTCTGAGTATGAGACATATTGATGGAGGAATATGTGTCATTTGGCATAGAGGTGGGAAAGATTACTGGTAAGGAAACAATTAAAATGGTAAACTTGAGTTTGAGAATGTTTATTTTATGAAAGAACTAAAGTATAATCTGTTTAGTGTGTCTCAAATTTGTGACAACAAAAATAGTGTTTTGTTCACTGACTCAGAGTGCCTTGTGTTGGGAAAAGATTTTAAGGTTGATGATTCTCATGTGTTGCTTAGGATACCTAGACAACATAATATGTATTCCATTGACCTAAACAATATTGTCCCTCATAAAAACTTGACTTGTTTGATTGCCAAGGCCTTTGTGGATGAAAGTATGATGTGGCATAGAAGATTAGGTCATCTGAATTTTAAAACCATGAATAAGTTGGTTAGGAATAATCTGGTTAGAGGTTTGCCTTCCAAAAGTTTTGAAAATGACCATACCTGTGTTGCTTGTCTCAAAGGAAAGCAGCATAAGGCTTCTTGTAAGACCAAGTTAGTGAACTCTGTCTCTAAGCCCCTTCACACTTTGCATATGGATTTGTTTGGACCTACTTCTGTCAGTAGTCTTAATCATAAATGGTATTGCTTAGTTGTGACTGATGATTTTTCTAGGTTTACTTGGACTTTCTTTCTAAAATCTAAGGATGTAAACAATGTAGCATTCTTAGGAAATTTATCATAGAGATAGTAATCTATAAGACCTTAAAGTGAATCATAATCAGGTGTGATAATGGGGATGAGTTTAAGAAATAGAGAGATGGTGATTTTCTGCACTAAGAAAGGTATAAAGAGAGTTTAGTAATGCTAGAAACCCCTCAGCAAAATGGTGTTGCTGAAAGAAGGAAATAGAACTTCATTGACAGCTTGCAAGGATATGTTAGCTTGATGCTGAAACTCCCTCGTTCACCTTTGGGTTGAAGCCAGTTACGCATGCATGTTTATGTTCAAACAGGGGTTTTTGGTTAACAAGTCACCAAAATAAGACACCTTATGAATTGTATAAAGGTAGATCTCCTTGCTATAGGATTCTTAAGACCATTTGGGTGTGATGTCATGATCCTTAATACCTTGGACCACTTATGAAAGTTTGATGCTAAAGGAGATGAAGGTTATTTTGTTAGATACTCCCTATCTAGTAAAGCATTAGGGTAATTTAACAATGAGAACCAAGAAAGTAGAAGAAAACCTGCATGTGGATTTCTTAGAAAATAAACCCATTGAGAAAGGAGCTGGCCCTAATTGGTTATTTGATATTGATACTCTAACCAAATCAATGAATTATGTGATGCCAATTGTTGTTGCAGGGATCATTTCTTTTAAACAATTTCTATGGTACAAAAGAAGATGCTAATCAAGCTGTGATCGGATAATGTTCCTCACTTAGATTTCATTCTTGCCAATTGGTATCATGATGCTCATATAGAAACCTACTAATGATTTGTGAGGAATAGTGAAGCAAATGATGATCTAAATAGGAGTCAAGATAGTATGCTGATGGTATCTGAAAGTTTGTGTGGAAACACCAATTCCCATGCTTGTCATAGACTCCCTTATCTGATCAAGTGGAGCCTGTTTTATTACCAACAGTGGAATCTGAAGTTCCCATTGTTAGTTCACCAGTACCAACTGTTAGTACAAATGTCTTGGATAGTGAGTCACCTGAGCTTCATTGCAAAGCCCAACAGTGAAACTGCAGTTTCCCACTGTTAGTAATATATTCCAACTTGGTGCAACATCATATCCCTTTATACATCATGTTCTTCCCAAGATCATTTCAAGAGGAGGGTCAAGCTACTCAGAGCCACTGTCATTAGGTAATGTGATGGGAGATTTCTTTGGGGATACAACTAATTCAACTAGTTTGACTGAAGTGGAAGCTGACATAAGCAACATGGAGACTGACATACAAGTCAGTCCAACCCCTACTCTCAGAATTAATAAAGACCATCCAAAAAGTCAGATAATTGGTCCCATTGATACTCCTGTTCAAACCAGACATAAGGCCAAGAATGTAGAAGAAACAAAGCTGTCATAGCCAACAATTCACCAAAAGACTAATCCTGATCTCCTACAGTATTGTCTATTTTCATGTTTCTTGTCTCAAGAAGAACCCAAGAAAATTGTTGATGCTCTCAAAGATGAAAGCTGGGTAGAAGCTATGCAAGAAGAGCTTCTACAATTTTAGATTCAGAATGTTTGGGTCTTGGTTGACTGTCCTAAAGGGGTGAGGCCTATTGGAACAAAATGGGTCCTCAAAAACAAGAAAGATGAAAGGGGAATTGTAATTAGAAACAAGGCCAGGCTTGTGGCACAAGGGTATACTCAGGAAGAAGGAATTGATTATGAAGAAGTCTTTGCACCAGTTGCAAGGATTGAGGCTATTAGATTATTCTTAGCATATGCTTCATATATGGGATTTATAGTATACCAAATGGATGTCAAAAGTGCTTTTCTGTATGGGACTATTAATGAAGAGGTTTATGTGATGCAACCTCTTGGCTTGAAGATCTGAGTTTCACAGATAAAGTTTTTACAGGGTAGAGAAGGCTATGTATGGACTCCATCAAAAGATCATAGTGACTTGGTATGTGTACTCTAGTCTATATATTTATTGGCTTATGGTTTACAAGGAGGTACCCATTGATCAAACATTGTTCATCAGAAAGCGCAAAGGAGAATTTTGCTTGTACAAGGTGTATGTTCGTTTTCGACATTATCATTTGGATATCATCAAATCCTAAATTATAAAGAGAATTTGAGGACTAATGCTTGACCAAATTCAAAATAAGTGCTCATGGGTAACTCACCTTCTTTATTGGATATTGCAAAGTACTATAAAATAATGATGGCATCTTCATTTTACAAGACAAATATGTTTGTGATATTCTCAAGAAGTTTGGGTACACAGATGTAAGGACAGCAAAGACTCCCATGGATAAAGAGAATCCTTGGGGCAAGGATGGACCTAGCAAAGATGTGGATCTTCACTTATATAGATCTTGATTGGATCCTCATGTATCTCTTACTGCATAAGGATCACAGATATTTTGTTTGCTGTTTGTGCTGTGCTTGACACAAGTGACGCCTAAAGTGTGTCATCTTCATGCCTGTCAAGAGATTTTTAGGTACCTAAAGGTCAACCTGTGCTAGGATTTGGTTATCTAAAGGTATCTCCTTTTGACTTGGTGGCTACTCGGACAGTGATTATGATGGTGGTAATCAAGTATAGAAAATCAACCACCTAGGGGTTGTCTTTTTTTGGGAAGATGGTTTGATCTCTTGGCAATGCAACAAGCAGACTATTGTGCGCCACTCTCACATCAACCTATAGCAGTTATGTGGAAGCTGCAAAGTGGCTAGTGGACAAGGTTCTTTGGATTCAAAAATTTGTTGCTTTAGACTATGGGTACAAATTTTTTTGAACACAGATAGATTTTGACAATATACAGGTGATATTTGTATACGGTTAAAATCCTGTCTATCACTCAAGAACAAAACATATTGATATTCAGTCACTCATGTTTTATTGAGATCGCTATGTAAAGGAGTTGATTAATGTGGATCTATTCATACACAGATAATAATGTTGCAGATCTCTTAACCAAACCTTTTGATGTGGGAAGATTCCAATACTTAGTTGTAAGTATTGGAATGCTGAATCCCTAAAACTATCTTTCTCTTAAGTTTTATATAGGATTTGCACTGTTATTTAGATAAATAAGTGTTCAAACTGCTAGTATAAAATGCAACTGTTATTTATTTTTCCCCTGTTAAGTTTCCACTACTAGTGTAAATTTTCCTACTGTTAGGGGTTAACTTTACACTGTTAGGGGTTTTTCTTGGTTTTGTGACTAACAATTGCAAGGATGAGCATGTCATGAAAAGACTTCTATGTGTATAAAAACGTGGATCACTTCATGTTGTAAGTCAATTGTCTTGGGGTGGGTTATAGATCTCTAGAAATTTGGGTATTTCATTAGTGGACTCATGGCCAGTCGTAGACTGTCCCACTGGTGAGTGTGAGAGGAGTTTTGTGACAATGAAGGTGGTTTATTTAACTTGCTATAGTCCTTAACTTTTCGAGGCACTGTTAGTGTTGTGAGATCTCATTCCATGGGTGATACACAAATTTGTGTCCACAAGAGTTTTGCGCCTCTTGTCTCACTAAGCGATTTTAGTGTGCATGTGGTGTGCTGTGGCATTTGGGTGTGTAATTATTGGAAAAAGGGTCTCATTCTGCTAAGACACTTGACCTATATGGTTGTGGTAGGGTGGTGACCAAGGGAAATTTTAAGAATGGGTTAAAACAGGGATACAGTGGTTAATATGTGTGTTAATTTTCTTCATGGGTCAGATAGTGAGCAAAGGACTCATGAATTCATGCATGTTATTTTCTTGCTTTTGCTAAGTTCCTAGTGTATGTATTGGATAGGGTAGGTTTGCTTTTGATTATTGAGATAAGTTGATACCTTAGGATTATTTCCCACTGTTTGACCAATTTGTTTCCACTGTTAGCATAAGTTACCACTAGTTGACTATTTTCTCGCTGATAATATAGCCGTTGGCACTGTTGGGCCTATAAAATCTCAATTGAAGTTGCCCACAGTACCAATTCATGTAATAATCTTTAACCCTGCATCCTAAACATTGCTAAGATTGTTTTTGTGTTTATCTTAACATCGGCTGGCAATAATTTTGGAGAAAACAGAGCATAACACCGACTTCCACCAAATATTGGACTTTCTTGAAGCTTCTCCTCTAAGGTATGCTTTATTGGTTCATACCACTATCTATGTTTCACACATCTGATAGTTTTGGTCCAATTCTAGGATCGAAACAGCGGATGGAGAAACACATATTATTGCTAAAATCAATGGCAAGCAAGTGACTGTCTCTGAATCATCTATTAGGAGGAAACTCAAACTAAAAGATGAGGAAGGGATTAGTGATTTGCCTGACACTGACCTATTTGCAAATCTTTCATGGATGGGTTATAATATTTTACCAAATCAAAGATTTTCGTTTCAAAAAAAAGGCAATTGAGGCCATTGTGATGGAAGTTTTTGATTCATACCATCATGCAATGTTTAAGTCCTAAAAGTACTGCCTTTAATGAATTTAGTAGTAACATTGCCACTGCTATTGTGTGTCTTGCCACAAACAGGATTTATAATTTCTCTAAAATGATTTTTGATGGTATGATCACAAATATTAAAAGACAGGGTAGCAAGAAATTTCTAATGTACCCTAGGTTTCTTGAAAAACTTTTGAAAATGAGTCAATTTGGGGAGATTAAACATACAGAAACTTACCTTGTCCCCTCTCAAACTGCCAAAGTTTTTACAACTCTCAGGGTCAATAGCCCAAGTTTTTCTGGCAGAAATGTTGATTTGTTTGAGTCTATGTTAGTTCCTCAGGGTGGAAGGGCTGGTAAAAGTTAAACACCAACTGTGCCCCATCACACACACCTCCACTCTAAGCTTCATTCCACAATTCAAGAACCTATTCCTCATATAAACAACTCTCACTTTCCTTTTAAGAAACTTCATCTCTCACAAAAACTCAACTCCATCACATACTCCACTACACCTAGAAGATTAACCAAAAGGGCTATTCGGATTGCTCAGTCTAAAGCCCTTACACCTAGAGCAGATGAGTCTGCATCTCCTTCAAGAGATGACAGTCATGGAGAGGCTTTCCTTACTGCCACTAGCTTAGATGAAGGGCGGGAGGGAAAGGGAATACATACTAAGACCTCTGGACATGCCCTAATGATTTCAATTCTCCGAGGGTTATTTTACTTTGGTGGTGATGAGGGCAGTTTTCAACTCAAGCTTAATGAATTGATAGACTTTTGTACTAAATTGCAAAGTTAACACTCTCAGTGGCTGCAAAAAATCCAGTGTCAAGGATCTGGAAAATCTCTACATTAAAGACAGGATCAAGACTTTTGTGGATGCTCAATACGACTAGAAGGAGATGTTCAAGAGGATGCTCCAAACAGGGGGGAATGATGGATCAATGGGAGGATTTTGACATTGAAAGGGATAGCAACAAAAGCACTGACAAAGGGAGTGAGAGCACAGGGGAAATGGCGAATGTTTTGAGTTCTATGGGAGCTGCTAATATACTAGCCAGTGGAGGTTTGAAGGAAGTTTTTACCACTGCTAGTCCACAGTTCCCTGCTTAGTTTTTTGTTCCCACTGTTGCTTGCCATGCTAGTATAATGGATTCCAATGTGCTGTTAGCACTACAACACTACTGTAACACCTATACTAGAAGGACAAGGCATCAAGAGGGGTTGTTTGACATCTTCATTACCGCATTCCTATCAACATTCTATCTATCAGCAGCGACAGACAAGCCAGGAAAGGATCATGACTGAACTGCAAAACTATCTAAAAGAAGGTTCAAGAACAACTGAGTGAACACTAGCTAGAGAAACTAGAAGAGAAATATGCTAAGAAAATCAAGGCTAAGAGACAAGTGCAAGGGCATGCTGAGATAGCCAGACTTCACACTGAGGAGAGTCTAAAATGATGATTGATGAAACTTGACAGAAGTCAGAAGTAATGAAGTGATTGCTAAACATTTGAAAGGAATATGCAAAGCTTGATGATGTTCTGTCTCTGGAAGATAAGATGAGTTATTCATAGGCTTACCAAATATCAGAAGGAATCTAGCTTTAAAATAAGAAATATCAGCACATGCCACAGTAGTTAGCATCCTAAGGACTGACAAGAAGGAAATATTATTCATCAAGTCCTGAGAATTCATGTTGGATGGAAGACAAAATACGTCAAGGGCATGACATTTTTGAGCGATGAAGAGACTTTCATTCAGTTTAGGTAAAAGCATTGCAAGATTTTTATGCTATGGTTTCCAAGCTACGAAGTGAAAGATTCAAGAGGCCAGAGGCACTTATTAGAAACAGGAAAGATCTAAGATATTAACAAATAGGTTGAAGAGCTTCAGAACAAAGTTGAGGGAATAAAGATGTTAAAGAAAAAGACAGTGATGATCATGATAAGATCATAAATCTTCAACAATGGGTAGTGTTAGTAAGACAAGAATCCTTAGTGGATATTACTCCTTCAGTTGTCAAAGCACCAATATATGACTGGAAAATCTTCAAAGACAAGCTAAGGGAGGTTTATCAGATTTTTAGAGTTGGTCAGGCACCCTAAGGGATATCTCCTTATTTGAGACTATGCTTAAGGAATTTGACAGAGATGACATGGTGACTCTATGGAAGCTAGTCAAAGATAGGTTTAAGGAAGAATTACCAAAGAGTGACCTGGAAAAATGTCTATTCTGGCCTGTAAAGGTTATGTTTGAACCTGTTGCTACTGATGGTTTATGGCAGTTTGAAGCACCTATTAA
This sequence comes from Tanacetum coccineum, assembly GCA_026074375.1. Lineage (NCBI taxonomy): Eukaryota > Viridiplantae > Streptophyta > Magnoliopsida > Asterales > Asteraceae > Tanacetum > Tanacetum coccineum. Next base: position 11,154 of record BQNB010038209.1, on the reverse strand, counting down.
GAGTTGGAGGTTGTACAAATCATGTAGAGTACACTGCTTGATAATGGAAGGTATGATTATTACATTGCTTGAAGATGTGAGGTATTCCACCTTCCTTTGATACACTTCTGAAGATGCTTGTTCATAGTGTGAAGTAGTACTTTGATGATGACTTAATTCAGATGATCAACTTTAATTGATAACAGATCAAGAAGGTATAAGGTGCTTGATGCATCCCTCACAGATAATCTTTATTATTCTGGAAACTTGACATACAAATGAAGTATCAAGTTTAGGGGAGGATTGTTAGGAATAAAATGTTAAGGCATTTCTACTGCTAGTTATATGGTTCCCACTGCTAGGGATTTTTTCCACTGTTAGTGTACCACTGTCAAGGTTTCCACTGCTTGAAGACTTTCCACTGCTGATTGAAGATAAGGATTACTCTGAGTCAAAGACGCGTATTGTTATATTTGGAATGTATCTTGTGTATATCTCTTTTATTTAGGAGATACGATTTAGGTCTTATCTTGTACAGGGCTCCTTGTGCTATAAAAGGAGTCCTTAGGTTAGAGTAGAAGATATACATTCATCATATATACACATCTTTCACATAGACTTTCTCATAGCTTTAAGGTTTTGTAAACCCTAGTACTGTAGAGCTATCGTATCTATTCTTTTAATCAATATTTAAGTTTTTGGTTTATCACTATTTTTCATTTTCTATTTATTGTTATCTTCTTGATCACTAAAGGTTAGATTCCGCATAGCCTTTGGTGAAACTCATTAACAAAGTTTCTTTCATTGTTACCTTATGTTTATCCAAGATAACAATAACCTTATAACCTAAGGCATAAGATCCAAGTTTGGGAACAACAATATGATATGTATTACTTTCTTAGTATTTTAGCTATGTTTTCCCCCACCCGTAAGAAGTCTCATTGGAGAACTGTTTTCCCAACTGGACTTAAGCATATAAAGAGCCTTTTGTGGAACCAAAGGAGATAGGATAGTTGATCGTTTGTCGGATGTGCGTAATAGGGTTGGACCGCGGATAAGTAGGGTGGTGATTTTTACCGAGGAAAGGTCAAACCTCAGCGAGGCCAGCATAAGTTATATTCCCGTCCTTTACTCCTCATGTTTTTTATTGATTATTCCATTCGATTTTCCGTATTGGGGAATTGTTTGCGAGGACTTCGTTCTTTTTGTCGTTTCGATTTTATTTTGAGATAAGTAAGTAGTTATGTGATGGAGTATCCTTTATGTGTTAAATTGAAGTGGTTTAAGATGTGCAATGTGGTATATGTGCTTATATGTGAATTATGATTGAAATGGGTAATCTTTGAAGTAAGTACGCGTATGAAAGGAGGCACTTATAATTATGGCGGCCAACATAATTATAAAGACATCACACACGTAGACTTGTGATCATGATTGCATTTATTTATGTTTGGTTGTATCGGTGGTAGTGTAATATGTTTTTTTATATGGTGTAATTTCATTGATAAGATGGTGGTATGGGTAGAGAATTATTCTCTTACCCTAATTGGAGGATATGTAAATTGAGTTGTATAGATAGTAAGTTTCTCCTCTATCTAGTATTTGCGGATACCTAGTATTATTATTATTATTGTGGTTGCTCGTTGCTCGATTGTTTGTTCGGGTCTGCGCTTTCGGATATAGGCGCGTTTCATAAGTTCTTTCATTGCATTGATTACTCGTATGAGTATCAAATGTTTATTTTAAGCACTAATTGTTCCTAACATATTAGTGTGGATCATTATTCTCTTTCTTTGTATATCTTGGGTTCGTGAACCGTTGGGACGTTGTTAGTATCGATGCTTTTTAGGTTTGGCTCTGTTGATCGTTTTTTTGGATATGGACCTTTCGTGTTTTCTTTTGGGTACGTAACGTCTTGCATGAGTTTTCTCGTACGAGTTCGTTTGATTTTATTTTGAGTATATGGTTTCTGGTATTTTCTTTCGTTTTCAAACAATAGAAGTGTGTTAGGGTCTATACGGTGTTTTACGATCCCTTTTGGTATTATGGTGTCCTTTGTTTGAGTAACATATTTCATAATTGATGTCTAATTATAAAAACCCTTTGGAAGTAATGTGTTGGTGTTTGGAGAAAACTATGTATAAAATGATCTTTGTAAATAGATTTTATTTTATTATAAAAAGCAGGTTTAAAGTGATTCATAGTGGTAAGGTACGATACACCATTAGATAACAATCTCTAGATTTTTATGATAACCAAAATAAATTTTTCAAAGATTACATTTAAGACAATTTCATTATTATTTAAAATGATTTTTATAAAAACATTATTTAATTTGGCCTTTCGAGTAAAGTCGATAATTGGTATAAGAATTTCCGTCTTTCGTATTGATATTTTTATTTATTTATGTGTTCATTTGTCGTGGTACGCCTGTTGATTTTCTTTCGTTGCTTTTTCACTCGGAGGCATTTAGTTATCCTTCTTTCAAAGGATTCCTTATGTCATTTGTATACCACGTCTTTTTGCATATGTGGAATTCTATATATGATTCATAGCCTTTGACTAGGATATTCGTTTGTTATCCTATTAGATTGTTCGTAAACCATGGAGGTTCCGTTGATTACCATTGGAGGAAAACTCGTGGAAAGCTTTGATGTGATTGTGGGATATGGACTGGTGTCCAAGAGGATGTTTGTGATAGTTTGTCATGAGAAGTTGTTAGAATACGTTGGAACGGTGTATGAGATACTTCTAGGGTTCATGTGAACAGTACTCGAAGGGTGTCAGTGAAAACTTAATGAACACCAAGGTAGATGAACCAAAATTCATGTGATATTTCTGTTCGTACAAGATTTTATTGATGTGTTCCGAAAATTTGTCTATATGACCACGCGCGACGACAAGTTGAGTTCGCATTGATCTTTGGGTCATGGAGCGGACGCCAGTCACGAAGTCTATTATCGTCTAGACTCACTCAAAAATTGCAAGAATTTGTCATTAACTTTAAGAGTTGCAACAAGACAATGGCGTTTCATACGTACCTAGTCATTTTCCGTTGAGGAGGCACCTGTGTTATTCATGAAGAAGAAGGATGGTTCTTTTCGCATGTGTATTGATCATAGGGAGTTGAACAAATTAACTATTAAAAACCGTTATCCACTCCCTAGGATTGATGACTTGTTTGATCAGTTACGAGGATCGTGTCATTTCTAAAGATAGATTTTCGGTCAAGTTCATTTGAAGTTAGTGTTGGAATTAACGAGGAAGGAGAATTTGTATGCTAAGGTTACTAGTGTGAGGTAGTGAAGAATTGGGAAGTACCTACGACACCATCCGAGATATGATTATTCTTAGGATTGGCAGGTTACCTACCTACGTTTCATCGCAAACTTTTCTAAGATTGTTAAACCCATTACTTCCCTAACTGAGAGGGATCAGAAGTATGAGTGGGGCGCAGAACGAAAAGAGGCTTTCCAGACTTTGAAGAATGATTTGTGTGACGCTTCGATAAATCAAATGTAGTGGTTGATGCGTTGAGTAGAAAGGGAGAGTGAAACTAAGACGAGTAAGAGCAATGTTCATGACTATCCAGTCAAATGTTAAGGACAAGATATTGGCTACTCCAAGTGAGACGTCCAAGGTAGAGAACGCGCCAGCAGAAATGCTGCGTGACCTGGACCAACAAATGGAAAAGAGGGCAGATGATGGTTAGTACTTTATGGATTAAATTGTATAGTGAGTATGAGTATGAAATTCGCTACCATCCAGGTAAGGCAAATGTGGTGACTGATGCGTTAAGTAGGAAGGAACGAGTGAAACCTAGACGTGTTCGAGCGATGGCTATGACTATTCAGTATGGAGTAAGAGGAATGATACTGGCAGCCCAAAGTGAGGCGTTCAAGCAAGAGAACGCACTCGCAGAAAGGCTACATGGTTTAGATCAACAGATGGAAAGGAAAGAAGACGAGAGTTTGTATTTTATGGATCGTATTTAGGTTCCATTGGTAGGAAGTGAAATGGATGAGGCTCATGCATCAAGGTACTTGGTACATCCAGGAGCGGATAAGACGTACTATAACCTTGGAGACATGTATTGGTATCCACGTGTAGAAAATATATAGCTATCTATGTTAGCAATTGTTTGGATTTTGTTTTAAGAGGTGAAAGCTTGGCAATGTCAAATACTTATGCTTGACTACAACAATGCCTGAGATACTTGAGAGAAAATGTGAAATACTTGAGTGAAAATGAGATAGAATCATCATGGATTTTATCACTAAATTTCCAAGGTCAAAGCAGTGAGTACGATGTGATTTCGGTGATGGTCGATAGACTGACTAAGTTGGCTCATCTTCTAGCTATACAAGAAGATTTTAAGATGTGAAGTTGGCAAGGATTCATATTGATGAGATAATAGCAAGGAATGGAATTCTAGTTACGATTAACTTATATTGTGATGGATGATTTACCTCATGGTTTTGGCAGACATTACAAAAAGTGTTTAAGACGCGATTGGATTTGAGTACTGGTTAACATCCTCAAGCAGATGGATAAAGTAAACGTATGAGTCAGAATTTGGAAGATATAATGAGGGCATGTGATATCGATTTGGTGGTATTTATCATTTGAGAATTCGGTGTGCTCCGTTTGAAGCCTTGTATAGAGGGAAATGTAGGTCGCCAGTTCTATGGGTAGAGATTGGAGAGAGTAGTTTGACTGGACTTAAGTTAGTACAAGAAACGACTAATAAGGTAATGTTGGTAAAGGAAAAGCCCTAAACGGTGAGAGATCATCAAAAGAGTTATGATGGTAATAGGCATAAGCCATTAGAGTTCGAGGTTGGAGATCATGTGTTGTTAAAGGTATCGCCATAGAAGGGCGTAATGCATTTTGGAAAAAAGGGTAAGTAGCACCAACATATGTAGGACCGTTTGAGATCTTTGAAAGGATTGGCCTTGTTGTTGATAGATTGAGGTTGCCTGAGGAGATGATTTGTGTACATGACACATTCCATGTGTCGAATAAAAAAAACAATGGTTGGCGGATGCTTGTCTGCATGTGCCATTGGATGAGATCAGGGTTGACAAAACTCTTCGTTTTGTTGAGGAACCTATTGAGAATAGTGACCGTGAAGTTAAGAGGTTAAAATGTAGCATAATGGTGGTAGTTAAGGTCTATTTGGGCTCGAAGCGAGGTCTTTAGGACATCAGGTAAACTGAGTATCCACACTTGTTCGTTGAGCAAGGGATCATTGGGAGTTTTAGTTAAAGTTGGGTATGCAAGGTTTCTTGTAGACCTTAGTATGCCCTTAGATGTGTTGTGTGATTTTGGTAAAGTTATTTTATGAATAAACTCAAAGTCAAGCCGATTCTTCAAAAATGTTGGGCTTTGTAACAACTTATAACTTGGTTTCAAGACAGTTCTTGTTTGATGAGTTGCGATACCGAATTGTAAATGGCGTTGTTACACAACTTAAGGTTTTGACGAGTCTCCTTGATGACGGGCAAGGTTCAGGTAGTTGGATGTTTCTTTTCGTTTGGAGCGGTTATGCTGCCATGCGTGCCCTTTTATGGGCAGGCAAAGTTGTTAGCTGTAAGATATCATGTGAAAGTTAGTTGGAATTCTAAGCGTGGACCTGAGTTTAATTGGGAACGCGAAGATTATATGAAGTCTAAGTATCCTTAGTTGTTCGTTGTGCGAGCTGATGAATCGGCTAGTTAAATCTTGGGACGAGATTTTCTAAAGGAGAGGATACTATGACAACCATGACTTGAGCATGTTAGTCAAACTATTAGTGTTGACTTGTGTATCGGTTGCAATGTATGGGTTATATGTTATTTGTGTTTATACGTGATTATATGTGTTTATGTGGGATATGTGAGATTTGGTAATCAATCCATTGAGCGTGATCGTCTCACTAGGATTGGATTTGTGTTGGATTTTGTGGAGTTCATTTTGTTCACTTTTGGTGACAAGGAAATGATTTTGTGATTTAAGCGTTTTAGTGATTCATCGTGTAAGTATTATTACGTATACGTATTTATGTGTTAGTAATGTTAGGTATGAATAAGTGTTAATGGTTAGAATAAGAATGAAATGTGAATTTCTATTTTTGGAAAGTTAGGTTAAAATAAAAATGAAAAGTTATTTATTTTAAAAGTCTAGTAAATTGCGTTTACGCAAAAAGGTATACTCAAATAAGCTTAGGTTTTTATAAAAACTTAAGGTAATGCAAGTAATTAAGTAATTAATAATTAAATAAAAAAAAGATAAGGGTTCGGCCGGTTAAGGGATTAGGGAGGAAAAAAGGAAACAAATTTGATTATAACTTGGACTCTAATCCTATAAATACTAAACCTTATTATCCCTAAATCACTTTTCAACTCCCCTATACCAATTGATCGGCTGAATATTCAAGAGCAAGAAGAGAAGGAAAATTATTTTTTCAAGTTAGGGATTTTTGTGTTCAAGAATCAAGGGTTTAAGGTACAAATCATCTTCTTTGTTTAGTTTTAATCATTAATTCATGTAACAATTATTAAGATGGATAATTAGGGTTTTATAAAATCTGTAAATTTATATAATTAAACTAGTTAATAATGATTAGGGATGAATTATAAGTATGATGGTGTGTTCGGTTAGGTTTAGAATGCGTTAAAACTTGATTTAGGTTTGAGCAGAATTTAGGGCTGTGTTGTTTCGTGAATATCTAGAGGTTAGATGCATGAATTAATGTGATTCCAATGTCTATGATGTAGCTCAGAGAGTCTAGTTTCCAGAACATCCAGCCTCGAAAGTTTTTAAGGTCGGGAAGTCGTTCAAATGTTGGTTACGAGAAAAGGTGTCAAAGCAGTAAATTCGGGTCAGATTATGAGGTGTAAAACCCCCACTTAAAATTTGAATTAGGATTATCCAACCTACAAGAGTTTATTTCTATGTGTCTATTAAAAATCCCCAAAGGAGAGCTTCTGATTTGGAGTCTAAGTATGGTTTTTAGGTCCAAACTTTTTAGTGTGCGATCAGATCCGAAACTGAGTAGTTAAAAGTTTGATTTTATTTGGGGCACTTAAGAGTGGAAATAAATTAGTGGAAAAATCATGGGGATAGTAAACACATGATATTGAACCTGTGATTTTTGGTAAAATTTATAAAGGTCAGTAGGTGTGGTTTAGAAAATGGTAAAATGACATTAAAATTCTGCATTTTCGAGTAAATTGTAGAACTTTGAAAAAGTGTGTAAACGAATTTGTTAATGACGGGCATGGTGTCGGGGTGACCCATGTGGGTAATTAAACACCTTAGATATCCATCATATGATTGTTAGATGTGATTAAGCTTTTGGCTTAGTAGCGTTTAACACGTGTTGTTTTGTTGTTTAGATTTGTGCTAGTGTTTGTGGAAGTTGCAAAGCAATCAGGTGAGTTTCATAGCCCCTTTTTCTTATGTTTTCTTGGGGTGAAAATGATGCTATGAGTTAAATGTTTTTAGTTGCTGTGATTATGTGTTTATATGTTATGTGGTACGCTCCATGGCTTTGTGATCAATTGGAGGTGTTTTGAGGTATGTGAGTTCAGATGGAGAGTGGTGTTTACTACTCAATCAAATCCAACTGAAGGGTTGAAGTAAGACTCAATGATGTGTTGATCCAGGCCTAAGTATAAGTTCCAACTGGTAGACTTTTAGGTGCGTAAGTGACAGATTTGGGATCGGATGAGTACGCCTACTCAGTGTTGTGATATGGGATCGGATGAGTACGCCTACTTAGTGTTGTGATATGAGATCGGATGGGTACGCCTACCCAGTGTATGATTGTTATGAATTGTTTTAGTAATCGCAGCAATTGTATGAAAGTTTTATATGTGTCTTAAACCTATGACTCTCACCAACATTATGTTGACGTTTAAGCATCATTTCAGGTGAGCAACATGGGAATAAGATAGAGAAAAGTGGCTAGAAAGAGACCATAGGATGTCGTGGAGATTATTGCTTTATTGTCTTGAATTTTGCATTGTTTGGATTATGAATAAATGTTGCATGTATTTATGTTGGCGAGAACTATCGTTTCATCAATAAAGATGCCTTTTGGATTTGGTTAGTTTATGAGTATTGTTATGACACTTTGCGTCTATACTTTACTTATTTATTGCATGTAGAATTCTCTATATTGACGCCATTGTGTTGTCATGATATCCTTTCTCGTTACGCCACGCGTTTTTGCCTTGGCGGGGTGTGACAGAGAGGTCCTGAGTTTACATGGGAACGTGAAGACCAATTCCGGAAGAAATATCCACACCTCTTCACAAAGACCGCACCGTCGTCAAGTGCCGCGTCTTAAGCCTTGAGGACAAGGCTCATTTAACGGGGGAAGACTATAACACCCCATGTTTTAGGGTAATTTACGACGTCAATAAATTCACTATTTATTTTTAGTATTGTACGCGTTTGCTTTTAAATCGTAATCGTTAAATTAAATCGCGTATGCTAAAAAATATCGTTCAATGTAAACGGGCATCAAACAATTAAATGTTTACATCAAGCAAGTGTTAAGTAATTATTTTGAGGATAATTATTAACTTTGTTCATTTTATTTTTATTGATTGCGTAAAGTGTTTACGTTTCGCGATTTAAATACGTTTAGGCATACCCGGAACCAACAAAACTTTTCTACGCTTCAACAAATACCCACAATTATACCCAATACTCAAAATTTACAAAAAATATCTTATATATACACATATATGGCCGGGTTTATTGTAGAAAAATCAAGGAAATATCATAAAATCTTGCAACTTGAATTGTACATACAACAACTAATTAAAACCTATGTCTAATTGACCAAAGACTTCTCATGAAACCCTCATCTTGTCTTGGACTTCCATGTATACTCTTTTTACTAGTCCTTATGGTACATAAAGCTTGCACTAGTAAAGATCACAACTTTAAAGCAATAGAAGTGAATCCACTACAATTAAGGCTAAGTAACACACTTCTCATTTCTTTGGTGAAAAATCACACATATTCTCTTTTTTCCCTCACCAAGCCCATGGCTCAAAACCCTCACTATAAACCATCCATAAAAATTTTAATTACCACATTTACAAACATTCCTACATCATTTCTAAGATAACCTAAGGTGTTCAGAAGGTTTGGTTAAGCATCTATAAGTGTTGAAGCAAGAAAAGGAGTTAGGGTTTCTTTGGAAAAATTAGGGTTTTCTTGGTATTGCAAGCTAGGGTTTGTCATCTAAACTAGGGTTTAGATTGTGTTGTTCATCACCACACTTCATATTAAGGTTACCTAAAACTCTTAATCTCTTCATTTTTATGATTTTATGCATATATAATGTTTTTATAGTTAATCACCATCTAAAGATACTTGTTTACCCATGCTCTGTAATGTAAAAATAGATTTTTACACTTGTTTATGATTTGGTAAACTTTTATATATGTCATATGAATGTTGGTATCATGTTATAATGGGAATATAAGTATTGTACATGTGTGGATTATGTATAAAAAGTATATATAATCAAGTTAACTAAAAAGTGTACTTATGAAAGTTCATGAAAATATAAGTATGTACACATTTGGATCTTGAAATTTTTAGACAATATATGGACTAATCATGGACTAGAGACTCTAAGGATGTAATACATGTGATAATGAGTGTTGTAATGGACTTGTAACAAGGTGATTAAGCTTAAAAGCTATAAAATCAAGTTTAAACATGTTTTTATCAAAAACTTCCAAACTTTCTGTTTTAATTTGAAAATAAATGTATTTATTTTATATTTCTATAGAATACTACATCTCATAAGGATTCCGGATATGTAAGGAACTCAAAAAATGGATTAATAACGAAGAAGATACGCAGTTTACAAGTTATACGTTAATAAACGGGTTTATAAAAGAATTTTATAAAAACAAGTTACAAAATACTTATGATATATAAAGTTGGTTATTTTTCTAAGATCACACATATTTTTAGGATTCCAAAACATTAATAATCATAATTTTTCGATCAATAACGAAGGAGTTATGAATTTCGCAAGTTTACGGTAATTAAAGTTTATAAAAATAATTTTATAAACTATGAACATTAAAAATCACTATTCATAACAGATACATATTTTTGAAAAATGTTATATTTTGATAGAATTTTTAATTACGAAGACGTGCTCGAAAGAATCACTAAAAACGGAGTTAAGACGAATAAGATACGACATTTACGGGTTTTACGATAACTAAATCACTAAAAATAAAATTATAAACTGTCATGAACAGTAAAATCACTGTTCATCAGGGGACTAAAAATTTGAAAATGTAATATTTTGATATCTCGTCTTAATACGAAAGCGTGGACATAAGAAACAGACTTAATACGATAAAGTTACGTCGTTTTTACTAAGGAAATATTTATAAACGTTTTAACTTTATAAATACGATTTCACAAACGCAATTAGATGGTGATGTAGCTATATAGAATTATATATGGTAGTATTTGTTCAAAATTCTTAGTACTTATACGACCTATATTGGATTAGGTTGCATTCTGTCGTTATCGTAACGCATTTTCTGTGATATAATTGTTATCATACACACAAGGTGAGTTCATAGCCCCACGTTTTACATTTTAATGATTTACAAGTTTTGTGGTGAGAAACTGATATGTGAGAAATCACATATCATTTTTATACCAAAAATGGCCCTTAAATGATTAAATTGTGCAAATTATGCTTGTATATTGCTTGTTTTGTCATTTGTGATGTGTAGGTACGGATAATGCAAAAATCACAAGAAAACGGTCAAAACCGGACAAACACGGACACGAGAATAGATAGAGTGCACAAAAGCCGAGAGTTTCTAGCAAATGGTCAACAAAGTCAACCTTGGTCAACCTTTGGTCAACCACAAAACGACAAAATCCCAAAAGAGCCCTCAATGTTAAATCATTTTGCACCTAAAGTCCAAAATTAATAACACCGTTAGTCCTTTTAATATAAAAGACTAACGGTCGTTATGTTATTATAACCAATCCCTTTTAAATCGAGCCTAAGATAAAAACTAGTCCAATACCCTTAAATAGCCCAAGTCAACTATGTATAAAGCCCGGGTCAAACAAATCAAATAGAAAAGGGGGGCGGGAAAAATAGTTATACTGTTTACCCGTCTTCCC
>BQNB010038208.1:24082-48913 GCA_026074375.1 Tanacetum coccineum | reverse complement strand
CTATAAACTATTAAACTACGAGCTATATGAAACAGTAAAATACACGGGGTGACCGAGTCTTTTTCTAATATCCAACCAAAACGAAAGCTATCATTTTGTGATTTTATGGAAAGAGGCATTAGAAAGGTTTTTATCAAAAGTTCCATATCATGAGCAGTTGGCACGCGGAAGTAATCACTAGTATGTTTAAACCAAGTTTGATCAACAATTTCCCTAAATTGATTGATGTTAAATGTCATTTCGTTAAAAACTTGTCTACTTTTACTAATGGATTTTGAAACGGGTAGAAAGGCAACGTTTTTAGCAATGTTTGGCTTTGTTCTAACAAACGGTTTTCTCCACATTGTCTTCCTAACTTCCTTTCCGCGTTCCAACTGATAAAGATACTCCAGTGAGGGTCCTTTAAAAATTTCATAAAGACTATTTTGTCTTGTGTAATCATATGGTTTCACTGTGTCTTTATCTAATTTTGATCTACTCTCGTTATCAAGAGTCATGGTCTCTTCCCTATCAGGGGCAAATCTGTTTGCAGGATCAGAAGTATCATATGGGATCTCATACAAACAGGGCTTCTCAGATTGAGCTTTCTTGAGGTACCTTGGATTAGCAAAGGTTGGTCTACCATTATGTCGCGCATATTGGGTGCTAACATATGAATGGTTCCCCCAGAATTGACTGATTACGATTATTAAACATTTCGTTCAAAAACTTTAACAGTTTGTCCATTTCAATCATTTTGTCATATCTTTAGTCTTCCTTAAACTTTTTAATCCGAAATGACATTTGTGTTCTCTATGATATAACTTCCAGTTTGACTTGTTAAAAGGACTCTTTTGACTAATTCATCTGTGTTTACTGGATATAGAACTGAAAATTTCATAGGCTTTAGTTTTAAACCTCTTTAATTTTAATGTCTTCTTACAGCAATAGTCCTAGAGTTTTCATTTAACTTTAGATTGAAGATCACATATCAATCCGTTCTCCCCCCCGGGGTGGAGAGTTTTTCATTAAAGGCTTTGTACTTCTCAAACTCATTCTGTTTGTTCTGAAGTGCAATCAGACAACTATCCCGACAACTAATAGCCTCCCCCAGAGCACTATTGGTTTCATCAATAAGTTATGCGCGACATTTTCAATTTCCATTGAGTCAATGGATGTGTTTGCTTTCTTAATTGCTTTCTAAAAAATTCCAACCGTTTTGGATTTCCTCCGGTATCAGGGTCAAATTAGCAATTAAATTAGCAAGCGCAGCACGCTCATCAACACATTCAGCCGCATTTTGATCAACCTGATTATCATTAGTACATATATTTGATGAATCAGGAATGACATTGCTATCATCCTTCTCCAAAACATATGTGTCGTTAATGGATTCAGGTTGCTCAGAATGTCGTCTCACATTGGCAAACACATCATTCTCATCATGGTTTTGTACCTGTTCCAATGGCTGACTTGTAGAACTGGATTCTTCAGGTGAGACCTCCTGAATCTTTGCCATGTAACTGTAATGTGCTTCCAATTTCTGTTTTTCAATCTCTTCATCTGATACAATCCCACTGCTTGTTTCATCTCCTGAACTTGTAACCGATGATTGAACCTCTTGAACCTTGCACTTTTGAATCTGCAACTGTCTTTCACTCAACTTTTTCAACGTCATCTTAAGCTCTTGCTCATGACATGCTCTTTCTATTATACATTGCTCAATGGAGTTCATGTTCTGGATGATTGTTTCCTTGAATGTGTGAGCTGTCATTGTAGTGTAATCTCTGAAGATTTCTTTTACTTCTCGATCTGATGAAAAAGATCTTGAATAAATATCGAGAGGCTTATTAACAAATCCAGAGTTAATGAACCATTCAAACTGTACTTTGATCGACACTATAGAAGCGGATTTGTAAATCCATCTCGTGAAGTTTTCTGCATAGAGAAGTGTTATCTAAGTAATTCATGTGTTGAGGATAGACTGAAACTTGAAGTTCGAGACTATCACCAAAGAGTTTGTGCAAAAGCATGTTGATAAATAATATACTCTGTTGTTCGAGAAGTTGAGTGGTTGATTTAAGTGCATTTAATTTGTTCAAGGAGTTTTCTTTGAAAATCTTTGCTTGTATCTGCAGTTTTTGTATCTCTGGTTCCTCTAACACTGAACCCGAAGATGAAGTATTCTTTGTTCCCATTTTATCGTGAATTATGAAGTGTGAAAGATTTTGTTGGATCTTAAGCAGGTAAAGTGATTGTTGTTGTTGTGGAAAACTATTTTACGGGATTTTACAAGTCTTGACTAAACCGAGAAAATACAAGAGTATTTCGCGGGATTTTACTAAATCAAGAAAACCGTAAAAATAGAATTATTGTTGGTGAAATCGTTGTTGTTGTTGAAGAACTTGAACTTTCGTTAACGATTTGTTGAGCAAAAACGATGAACAGGGAAATTTCTTACAACGAAAGGGCTAAAATTGAAAATTTTGAAAACTAAAATGTTAACTAAAAAAATAACAAATATTAAAGGTTTAAAAATGAAAAGAAAAAAAATGAAAAAGTTTGAAAGTAAAAGGTTATTTTTAATCTTGCTTAAAAACAAAGGTTTAATAGTAAACAAGTTAAAATATAAATGAAAAAATAAAAACTATTTTAAAGTTGAGGGGCCAAAAGTGTAAAATTGAAATTATAACAAATAAAAAACGTGTTTCCCTCCCTGATACACTTCTTCTACAATTTGAAAAGATAAAGACAATGCATCGTGTGTTCTTTTAATCGTACGGGATGAGACGGTTATCGTCGGTTAAAAGTAAATATACCACGTTGATCGAAATGATGTCACGAGCACGATGATCTAATTCTTAAGTCCCGTCGTTTAACGTCACTCGAAACCGAAAAACCAAAAATTTGTTAAAACGTGAAGAAACTCGTTCTTGTGTGTTTTAGATCGGTTCAAGGTAGCAAAAAAACTCGTTCGGTCCAAGTAAAAAAGTACTCATTCGGTCCTTGAGATTTTTACTCGTTCGGCTCTCAAGTGAATGAACTCGTTCGGTCCTTCAAAAATTTTACTTCGATCGGTTCAAGTATTATTCCTCTCGTTCGGTTCTCAAGTGTTCCACTCGTTCGGTCCAAAATATTTTGCTCGTTCGGTCCTCAAAAATTGTTACTCGTTCGGTGGTTGAAGTGTGACTCGTTCGGTCCTTGACAAATATAACTCGTTCGACTCAAAAGTTTTCCACTCGTTCGGTTCGAACGTTTTCACTCGTTCGGTTGTACAAGTTTTCCCTCGTTCGGTTGTTCAAGTTTTCACTCGTTCGGTTGTAGAGGTGTTGTCTCGTTCGGTTCTAAGAGATGTAAACTCGTTCGGTTGTACACGTTTTCCACTCGTTCGGTTGTTGCTGTCTTCCTTGTGTCTTCTCGTAGCAGCCACCCAACAGGGGGAAAAAAATTGACACAAAGAGGCAAAAAAAAAACAAAAGAAAAGTTGACTATACCTTTTCAAACTGGAAAACAAAAGAAGAAAGAAAGAAGAAAAAAAACGTGTAATAGAGCCTTTTGTAGAGATTTACAATCTTAACAAAAACTATGACGACAGAAACTTAAACACGCTCACAACAACCAAAAAAAAAAACCACGAAACCCACCCGAGGCTCTTGATACCAATTGTTGGTTCCGGATTAATACTTCACTTCTCATCAAATCACTACACGAGATCAAGCACTAAGAAAAGAGATAAAGAGAAGTGATTATAGTTACGGAGAGAGATATAAGAGAGAATTAGATGAGAGAAAAAGAATTCTAAGATTTAGAAAAAAAAAGATATTTTGAATCCTAGATATTTACTTATGAAAATAACTATATATAAATCCCTACGACGCGTATGATTATTTTAACTAGAGACCCGGGCTCCTGAGTTTTGCTTGGGAATTATACCGCAATAACAAATACAAATATTATATATCAATCCGAGCCTGATTCCCGATATATACTATTACAACATTAACTATTTAAACGAACCAGAAGCTCCCTCGTAGAGTGACCGAGCATCCTTGTTCGACACAATAACTTTAGCTACATCCTCCAACGCTACTGGATATACATGGTCCTCCCTACGTATTGGCAGGGGATCTACCTATATCCTGCCCTAGCACACCGATCTGCTTGAACTCACCCCGACCTCAGGACTAGGTGATGTGAGAACAAAAACGCACGCCTCTTCCAGAATCGGTAAACAAACTCACAGGAATCCTCAATAATGAGTAGGGCTATTGGGGTGGTGTGGTTGGTAATCTGTAGGAATGAGGATTGATAGGTAGGAGGTAAATGGTGAAGGTGTTGGGTTGTGTTAAATCAAGAAGTCTCCTCTGAACCCTGTCCCTAGAGAGAAATTGAAAAAGAGGAGCTCACATCCTGGATAAGATACCTGGCTTGTATGCACGCTGTACAGGTGGGATAGAGTCGGCCAGAGCTGGGTGCTCCTCCTCCTCCTCATCATCGTCCTTGTCCTCATCATCATCATCATCCCTATCAGCAGGGTAGTCAGCTGGATCCTCCTCGGGATCCTCATCGTCCTCCTCCGGCTCCTCCTCCGGATCAGACTCAGGAACATATCCTGGTGAATCTGCAGTGGGTGAGGCAGCAGCAGCAGGTAGTGGCTGCTCCTCGGCCGAGAGTATCTCATCCTCCTGTGGCATGTACTCAGGGTACATCGGCTTAGAAACAAAGTCCAATGGAGGAGGTGACTGCGGATCCTCGGGGCTAGGTATGTAGTCCGATGATGGTGGGACCTCAGGGCCAGGTATGTAATCAGGCGATAGTGGAACCTCATAAGCAGCCATTATGTAAGCATATGGGTCCTCTGGCATAATAGGTGGTCCATCGACTCCTGGTGAACCGATGTCTGAATCGTCCTCGGATACTGATGTGTATGTAACTGTAGAATGCTCAGAATCTGACATGATAATATCTGAAATCAAAATTAGCTTATATAAGTATGCTAATATAAGACTCTTATAGTAATATACATTTATATTATAACATGTATATCAATCATGAATATCAATCATGCATGCATCTAGCCTAACCGACTAATGCACAATTAGTGTATGTATGTCCCGTGAAAACCCCTTTGTATGAATGCAATGTTTGAAAACGGTTATAGTCCAGCAAAAACATTTGACCTGGTTCTCTATAACCTTGGCTCTTGATACCAATCTGTAACACCCCCAAATTGGGTCGCAGCGGAATAAGGGTCCGGGGCGTGTTACTTCTCAGATCAATAACACAAGATAATATAAGAACGACCAAAAAGTCGTTTAAAACTGATACATTGGATTTAATAAAGTATGTGTTACAAAAGCCCGAAGCTTTACTTGTTTACTTGTTATTATTACAAAGATTTCCAGCCCATAACAGATATACAAAATGTAATGCGACTAAATCTTTAATGCATGACTTCAAAATATAACCACCAATGTATCCTTCGCACCTCGTGCTTAATGACCTCCTGAAAAACATTGCATTTAAAACGTCAACATAAAGTTGGTGAATTTCATAGGTTTATGTAAATGTATATGCAGGACCGCAAGACTTTCCCCGTGATAATGCAACAGATGCAGACATCACAAAATGTAATTACGTTTTCCTAAGCTCATGACACCGAAGCTCGACATAAATGAATACAATATATAAATATTGCCTACATTGCCCGTGATGATGTTCAACCCGTAACATCCAAAATCCGACATGATATACGTTCGTTTCCAGTGATAGCTAGTCACCCGAACGGGGAGGTCAATCCCAAATAGATCTATCTATAATCATTCGCGCTCACATTCCAGTAATTGACAGTTCATGATTCATGGGCATAGTGGGTTATCGCTACTTAGGCAAAACGTAATCATGATAAAATGTACACTTGCGTCCAATTTGTAAAACATGCATATGTTTCTCACCCCAAAAACTTGTAAATTAATAATTGTAAAACATGGGGCTATGAACTCACCTTGAGTGAGTAAATTGATAATAAAATATCCCAAATAAAAACGCGTCACGCTAACGCCCGAATGCAACCTAGTTAATATAGGTCGAATCAGTATTCAAGTACGTTGTCTAACAACAACCATATATAATCCTATATAGTTATCATCGTGGTATCGTTCGGGCTATCATAATTAAGAGGTCATGACATGACGTACGAGGAGTTAGGATACTTTAAATCGTAAATCCAACAACTCGTCAATACGCCATCCGAAGAGGCCTCATTATGAAATTCCCTAGTAATATAGCACTTCGATAACTAATAACATATATATTTCATTTAGCTATATCACCATCTAATCGTTTAGGAAAAATCGTATTTATAAAGTAAAAACATTTATAATTACGCCTTTAGCAAAAATGACATAACTTTGTCGTTTTAAGTTCGTTTCTCGCGTTTCTTACGCCCACGCTTTCGTATTAAGACGAGTGATCATAATATTGCATTTTTAAGTTTCCGAGATTCTGTTGTGAATAGTGTTTTTACTGTTCATTACAGATTACACTTATTAACGCAAAACCCGTAAATGTCGTATCTTATTCGTTATAGCTCCGTTTTTAGCGATTCTTTTGAACACGTTCTTGTAATTGAAAGTTTTATCATATTATTGATGTTTACAAAGTATAAGTTTCTGCCATGAATAGTAACTTTTTATAAAATTTGTTTTATAAAGTATTTAGCGTCGTAAACTCGTAACTAGCGTATCTTCTTCGTTATAAATCGGATTTTCGAGTTTCTTATCATTTTGGAATCCTCATGAGATGTACTATCTTTATAAAACATAATATGGGTGCTTTCAAAATCGAACCAAAACAGAAAGTTTGAGGTTTTGTGATTTAGACATGTTTTAAGCATGATTTTTGTACCATTTAGATTCAACACTTAGTTACAACTACTTTACAACAATTATATCTTATGTCTTACATATATTAAATTCATTAGTTCATACTTTGCTCATGTGAGTCCAAGATAACAAGATTAACATGTTATTTTACCATTTTCACTTGTAATTTATTAAGTAAATCTTTTAAAACCCTAATTTGTTCATAAACATGTTATACTTAACCAAGTGTGTACAAGAGTTATACTACCATTCTAACATCATATTAACATTCATATAACATATAAATAAGTGTACAAAATAATGATCATATGTAAAAATCCATTTCACATATTCAAAAGTACCCTAGATGGTGATTTAACTAAGTAAAGCATATGAACACATAAAATATTAAATATGAATAGATTAAGCTTTTGATATAACCTTGTGTGGATGAGTAGAGATAAGAATAACAATCACACCCTTGTGATTAAACCTCTTGGCTTGAAAAATTAGGATGAAACCCTAATTTTTCCCAAGTAACCCTTTTTTTTCCTTTTCTTGCTTCCTTGCTTGCAAATAGTGAACCAAATCTTGAAAACACCTTAGAATACCTTAGATATCATGTGTGTATGCTTGTATAATGATAGAAAATCAAGCTATGGATTTGGTTTTGACAAGGTTTTGAGCCGTGACTTTTCATAGAGAAAATGGGAGAGTTTTTATGATTTCTTTGATAAGGAAATATGTTATGACTTCTTAGCTCACACATGCATGGGTATTTATACTACTTGGGGAAGATATTTGTGTCAAGTGGAAGTATCCCTCATGTGTAGAGCCCATAGGGGGGGAGTAGGTTCTTAAACAAGGTGTAAGTGTTTTGTTACCTAATATTTGTAATAACTATATATATAGGGCAGTGTCCTTGCAAACAAATAATGCCTTGTGCCTTATCTCCTAAAATTCAGCCACATACACATTTATATGATGATATTTTGATTATCTTGTGTATTGGGTATAATCGTGGGTATTCGTTTAAGCATAGTTAGGTTTTGGTGCTTTCGGGAATGCCAAAACGCGTTTTATCACGAAACGTAAGCATTTTACGTAGCCAATAAAAATAAGATGAACAAAGTTATTAATTATCCTCATAATAATCATATAACACTTGCTTGATGTAAACATTTAATTGTTTAAAACCCGTTTACATTGAATGATCATTTTTAGTTTACGCGATTTAACTTAACGTTTACGGTTTAAGAGCAAACGCGTAAAACCCAAAAAAAAATGTGCATTACATAATGTCATACAATGACCTAAAACATGAGGTGTTATAGTGTAAGCCACCCTTACATGGTGGTTATTGTAGTCCGAAAAATAACTATAACGTAGGCGGTAAAGTGGTTGTTCTGGATTTTGGAAATTCTCAAGTTCGTTTTGAGTCTTGCGAATCGTTCTTTGGTGTGACTCATTCTGAAGGGTATCGGCATTCTGCTTACGAATTTCCAAACAACTCTCCTTTTTCTGGAAGTTATATTCATAGTGGTCCAATGGTTTTGGATTTCAGAAACTGTGTTATATGTTCGGTTAGTGCTGGAAATAAGTTAAGTCAAATGGATGACCATAAGTCTACCACTTCGACTGGGTTTAAAGTATCAGCCTCCTATTCTATCGAAGATCAGAGTGAAGACTACTTTCGTCAATGTGGGATACTTTGTTCTACAGGTTTGTTTGGGTGTTCGCCCTTTCTTCCATTTACTTAGTATTTGTGCTTTTGCAAAGTAATGTTCTTATGTTTTTTCAAGAGAGTGTTCTTCAGGGGGTACATCTGGAACACAAACATGTCCACCTGTTTTGCTACCTGCTGAAGAAAATGGTTGAGGTGCGAATGTGCGATTGGGACAATCGCAGTCTCAAATGGATGTCGGTGTGTGTTTTTCCCCTTTTCTTTATGTCAACAACATAAATTTAAAGCTTGCTTTCCCGTGTAAACTGTACTTTATTATTTGTTTTCTCTTATATTAAATTTTCGTTATGGTTTTATAATGTAGTGCCTTTTCACAGCTGCGTCGACCGGCGTAGATTAGATGTTATTTGTAACAAAAAACAAAAACGTCTGAGGTTTTCTAGCGTTGGTAGTGGTCATTATGAAGCCGCAGGCGGTATCAATCATGGAGGTACAACCATTTTCTAGCAATGCTTAAAAGTTCCATGCGTATTCTGTATTACTTATATTGCAGTAGGTAGAATCATTATGTATGCGTACCAACTAATTTGTGTTATATGTTGTCCGCAGGTGTTACAGGATCTTATATAGATATAGGCGACTATGAATGGGTCTGTGAGTATTGTCGCGCTAAATTTTGGTATGAAGAATGGGTTAAAAGAGACAACAATTTTTTGAAGCCCCATTATCATAGATGTTGCAGAGGCGGGAAGGTTGTGTGTAAGTGGCCACGTGAGCCGCCAGCCGATATTAAGGAAATTTTTAGAAATAAGGGTTTCCAATAGAACATGCGTGCATACAACCAGATGTTTGCGATGACTTCTTTCGGAGCGTGCATAGATGATTCTGTTAACAGGCGTACGGGCCCATATGTTTTTAAGATATCAGGCCAAATTTACCATTAGATTGGCTCACTTTGTCCTGAACCTGGAAATCCTCATAGGTTTCCGTAACTGTATATATATGACACTCAAAATGAAGTCTCAAATCATATGCGTCGTTTTTAGAAGGTGGTCCATCCCAGTTGGATCATGAATTTGTGTCTACCCTTATTCGTCTTTTAGATGAACACAATGAATTGGTGAGGCTGTTTCGTACGGCCAGGGACAAAGTCAAGTCCAGAAACATTCAGGAGTTTCATATTAGACTTTTTAGTGTTGTTAGGGCACACGAATACGATCTGCCAACTTCAAGTACTTTAGGTGCAATTGTGTTTGAGAATGGACCGAATACTAGAACCGACTACGATGTTATTATTAAATCAAGGGGTGGCTTTCTTCAGCGGGTTAACAAGTTGCATCCATCATACATGTCTCTTCAGTTTCCTTTATTATTCGTCTATGGTGAGCTCGGTTTCCACCCGCAAATGAAGCAAAGACGGGGTGTCGACAAAAGGCTTTCCATGAATCAGTACTATATGTTTTAGTTACACGAACGATTAGACTCTTATGCGCTGCTTTTTACGAGTGGCCGGTTTTTTCAACAGTACGTGGTTGGCATTTTCTATTCCCTCGAACAAAACCGGCTTGACTACTACAAGTTACGTCAGAATGATATTAGAAGAGAATATTTGTCTGGCATCCATGATGCCATTTCTAAGGGAGACCGTGAAGGTTTTCAGGTTGGTGGCCGTTTAATTTTACCAAGGACTTTTACTGGGGGTCTATGTTACATGTATAGTCATTATCTGGATGCCTTAGCAATTTGCCGCGTAATAGGTAACCCACAGTACTTCGTCACTTTCACATGTAATGTCAATTGGCCAGAGATTAAGAGATACATGATGTAATTTCCAGAGTTGACTCGTGCAGATAGAGCAGACATCGTAGTGCGTGTGTTTGAACAAAAGGTCTAAGATTTTTTCACGTTTCTAAAAGACCGCCAAGTCTTTGGTGCTGTTACAGGGCGTAAGTAGTATATACCTTATTTTACTTCATACTAATTAAATTATAAAGAAAGAGATAACATATACCAGCCCAGGTTTATGTTATTTTTTCTGCC
Organism: Tanacetum coccineum; assembly: GCA_026074375.1. Taxonomy (NCBI): domain Eukaryota; kingdom Viridiplantae; phylum Streptophyta; class Magnoliopsida; order Asterales; family Asteraceae; genus Tanacetum; species Tanacetum coccineum. The sequence goes on along the minus strand of BQNB010038208.1, from coordinate 38,347 downwards.
TTTTTTTTACCTGCAAATGTACCCGTTAACTACTGCTGTACTTACATATTTCATGTGTGTTTGTGTTTTCAGTTTTGTACACGATTGAGTTCCAGAAACGTGGGCTTCCTCATTGTCACACTCCGGTCTGGGTGGATTCAAAAGACAAGATCCAAAATGCTTCCAAAGTTGATTGATACATATCTGCAGAATTACCAGACCCGAACACTGACCCTGAAGGTTACAGAGTCGTATCTGAAATGATGGTCCATGGTCCGTATGGATTATTGCATTCTGATGCTGTTTGCATGAAAGAAGAAAAATGTGGGAAAAAATTCCCAAAAAAATTTAACGCACACACCTTCTTTGATGCGGACGGATATGTTAACTATCGTAGAAGAGAAACACATACATGTACATCTCGGCGTGGTGTGGATTTGGACAACAATTATATTGTGCCATACAACCGTCAGTTGTGTCTTGCTTTCCACGCTCACATAAATGTCGAGTATTATAGATGGAGTATGCTCATAAAGTATTTGTTAAAATATATCTCAAAAGGGACAGACAATATTGCTGCTAAAATTGTTAGGCAGGTTGGCAATCATCCTGCGGATACCAATAACGGGTCCATACAAATAGACGAAATACAGAATTATATTGATGGGAGGTTTGTTTGTCCTCATGAAGCATGTTGGAGAATTATAAACTATGACATACATGGTAGACAGCCAGCGGTTCAGATACTATATGTACATCTTGAAGGTATGCAACTCGTCACCTTCAGAGATCACCAGCCTCTTACATTAATTGTTAACGATGAGGGAAAAACAAAGACGACGTTAACAGAGTGGCTGGAATATAACAAACTTAACGGCGATGGCCTTCATCTTAGCTACATAGACTTCACGAAAGAGTTTGTCTGGTATTCAGATACTAAAACCTAGCGGCGACGACAGCAAAGAAATTCAGGTTTAATTGGTCGACTTGCAAATGTTCATCCTACGTCCGGCGAACTGTTCTTTTTACGCATGCTACTTTGTCACCAAAAAGAATGCAAAACTTTTGAAGATATTCGTACGGTCAATAAAAGACTGTACCTGACGTTTCGTACAGCCTGCGAAGCTTTAGGATTGCTTGGTGACGACAAGGAGTGGCACATCGCGCTAGAGGAGGCAGCTTCTTCGGCATCGAGCCAATAATTAAGATCCTTATTTGTGAAAATCCTCATTTTCTGTGATGTTGCTGATCCTATAAGGCTATGGAAAGCATTCTGGCGAAGAATGTCTGACGATGTTCCAAGGACCATTTCAAACTCACTCTATATTCAAGAACTATACACGAACGATCTGGAATTAGAAGGTAGTGTGCTGTACGAGGTGGAAGTAATACTCAAAAACTATTCAAAAACAGTTTCAGATTTTGGGCTGCCGCCACTGTCCCCAAAATTTAAAGACGCATTGAAGAATAGAGAATTAATGGAAGAAAAAAGCTACAACAGAGTTGAATTAGCAAAAGAGGTGGGTATCTCGGTTCCTAAATTAAATACGGACCAGAGAGCAATATACAACATGGTACTTAGTGCAGCTAATGAAAACAGGCAAGAAATGATATTCGTGTACTGTCACGGCGGGACTGGGAAAACCTTTCTTTGGAGGACGCTAATAAACACTATGCGTTCAGAAGGAAAAATTGTTCTCGCTGTCGCATCTTCAGGAATAGCTTCGCTACTTATTCCCATTGGACGTACAGCTCATTCTATGTTTAAGCTTCCACTGGACTTAACGGACGAGTCATTATGCAACATTAAAAAGAATACAAATGCGGCGTCGTTGTTGGCTGAAACAAGTCTAATAATATGGGACGAATCCCCTATGAATGACAGGAGGTGTTTCAAGGCATTGGACAAGACACTAAGAGATGTACTGGATGATCCCGACAAATTGTTTAGAGGTAAAACAATTGTTCTCGGAGGTGATTTTTGGCAAACACTTCTGGTAAAAAAGGGTGCATCAAAGTCAGACATAGTCTGCGTATCGATTGCTTCATCAGAATTATGGCCACACTTCAAACTTTGTAAGTTGACAGAAAATATGCGTCTTTTGTAACCTGGATTAAATGAGTACGAACGAACAAGAGCGGCCAACTTTGCTTCATGGCTATTAGAAATAGGCGATGGTAAAATAGGAACAATAGAAGAGAATAGTAAAGGCGACTCGTCATGGATTATTATCCCTGAAGAATTATGTATACCTGATGACGACAACGGCCTGAAAAACCTTATAGGATTTATTTAAGATGAACATACACTACAACATCCAACAACAGCAGGTCTGCAACAAAAAGCCATTGTGTGTCCCAAAAACACCACTGTTGATGAAATCAACGAGACAGTGCTGGAAATGCTACACGGTAAAAGCATGGTTTACACAAGCTCAGACAAAGCAATTCCTGTAGGAAGCGACCGTGGAGAAGTTGAATTGTTATATCCACCTGATTATTTAAACACACTTCAATTTATGGGTTTTCCTTCACATCGGTTGCAACTAAAAGTAGGGGCACCAATTATGCTTCTATGAAATATGAATCTTCAAGGAGGAATGTGTAACGGGACACGGATGATTATTAAAAAGTTATCTTCTAAATTGATCGAGGCTAATGTGATTACTGGAAACAGAGTCGGAGAATGAGTTTATATACCAAGAATTGTGTTAACAACAAAAGAACCGCACATGTCTTTCACTTTCAAAAGAAAGCAATTTCCAGAAACTTTGTTATGCAATGACAATTAATAAGAGTCAAGGACAGTCTCTAAACAAAATTGGCGTCTACTTACCTGAGCCAGTGTTTAGTCACGGCCAGCTTTACGTTGCCTTTTCAAGAGCCACATCGCCAAATGGTCTAAAAGTACTAATGTGTAGACAGGCCACCTAACACGACAAAATATATAGTTTACCACCAATTCTTATAAAAAATAAATTAGTGTAACATATACCCTAGTTATATGGCAGATAGTGATATACACCGCATGTTAGGTATAATAGTATCCACGTATGTGCAATAACAAGAGTAAGTCAGCTTTAGAAAGTATGTTCTTCCTGTATGCATCTGTTGTTACTATAATACATAAACTAGTTTATGTTATTCAGTAGTATCTAACTTATAGATGTTTTTTGCTCTACAGGTAAGATGACAGTTAATTGTATTTCAGATTTGAAACCCGGGGCAAAAAACAAAGTGCTGAAAGCAAAGTTGTACAGAAAATGGACGAATCGAAATCCACCAAGGACGGCACCAACTGATTATTGTTGTATACTCATAGATAGAGAGGTATGTTTTCCCCTATATATTTGGACCCTTACTATAATTCGATAAAGTCACCCAGAACTTTAGTTTACCTACAATATTGAGTTTATATTAACGCACGTTTCATTATACCCAATAGGGTAACGTAATACAGGCAAATATGGGGACCGGTGACATTCCATATTTTGAATCGTTACTGCAAGAAGGAGCAGCGTATAGAATAACAAACTTCGTTTGTATACCAACCAGCAACTATCAACAAACACTAGAGACAGAAACAACCTTAAAATTCAGAAAGATAACACACTTTGACAACATTCCAGCCGATTCCTTCCCAAAACACTACTTCAATTTTGTTTCCAACAATCAGCTGGACTCTAAAGTTTACACAAAAGGTAGCCATCAAAACAAGAAACAACCGGCTCTTACAAATAAAAAAACAACATTTTGTATTCATTGATCTTTGTTTAAAAAAATATTACACTTCGTGACTGTAACCATTGTTACCCATACACAGACTATATTGGATGTTTAACACAAGTCGAGGACCCACAGGACGTCAAAAGCCCAAACAAGAATCAATCCAAAATCAGAAGGCTTGACATTGAGAATCTAAAGTACGAGTTCCTTTATCATCACATGAATTGGACCGATGTACAATATATCTCATACATCACACTATTTAACATTGGTAATGATTCTTTTTTACTTTTAATTTACTTTTTTTTCCTTTTTTTATAAGTTTCTCCTTTCCCTTGCTGTAGTGGTGACGTTGTGGAAGTTACATTGTGGGACAAAATGGCTATAGAATTTAACAGAGAAGAGTTTGAAGAAAATGGAACAACTTGTTATCTTTGCTATTAGTTCCTGTAAGGCAAACATATATGGAGGTATACACATTAATTGCTTGTAATTCTTTTACATTACACACGCCATCCGAATACCTGCACCTACATATGAGTGTTTCAAAACATTACAAGAATACATCTATCAGCAACTCCCGTGACTCACTATTACTTCAACCCAGACATACCTGGCTTCGAAGAACTTCGGGAACAGTAAGTCACATATTCAGACACACTTAGACTACCCATACACATATAGTTTTACGGATTTACTAACCTCATATATATAACAATGAACAGGTACAGACAGAGACTTACTTTGCATCCACCATTGCCGATCTCCAAAGAAAGATGTTCAAACATAAATGATGAGAAAAATAGAAACATATTTCCATTCAGCACACTGCTACAACAGAATCCAGATGGATATCGAGTGAGTGTCACAAAACCTGAAATATCACAGATTTAATTGTCAGTACCTATTTGTTGCACCAAATGCTTTTTTATTTTGGCTACCACATCTGATTCAAACAACAACAAAAAACCCGCAGTCGGTTAGGTTCACGTACGAGGCCACAATAACAAGCGTCATCACATCTAGAGATTGGTACTACCAGTCGTGCAACGACTGCATTGGGAAGGTGTATGACGGAAATGGCGAAGCTTACTGTGTTAACCACGGGTTACAAAAACCCCTGGCATACAAGTTTATCCATAAAAGAAAAAAATTAGTTCAACCTAAAGAAACCGATCACATTTACTTATACCTTACATTGCTAAAATAACAGGTACATTTTCAAGGCGTTGCTGACAAACCAGTCGGCTACAGCTTTTGTCACCTTCTTTACTCCAAATGCAGACGTGTTGACAGGAAGCAGTTACACTGATTTGGTGAAAAAATATAGTGTACCTGACCCACAGGAACTCCCAGATGAAATACTTTCTTTAAATGGGTGTACACATATTTTCCAGGTTCACTACAACCCCTCATGTGTACAACGAAGAGTAGACTTCTATTTTGATGACATTCTTAACAAACCATTACAAATTGTTGGGCCATCCCAGAGTTCGGAACCGTCAACAGGTATCACCAGTTGTATCTCTTACGCACTAAAACTACATAATCTTACCCGCTAACACACAATCCACACTGCAGAACCAACACAAATTGGCACACCAGCTCAGCTGACTCAGCCAAGTGTTATGGCCCAGACACTAACAGGTAACCACTTTACATGGTCTCTATATTAATACAACGCACATCCTGAAACATAAAGTTAACAAATCGTACATTGACAGTGACACCACTCCTAATAACACCGAAGACACCAACAACACCAGCTGAACAGCCAACAGGTATGCAACATCCCTTATTCCGTTAATATTAGACATTTTAGAAACCATCTATAGCTAAGTGTAAACTTAAGGCTGGCATTTGTTAATAAAACATACCAGCATCAACCGCAGCATCAAGAGGCCTAACTGAAGGTGTTTCTTCTGACACACCATTTATTCCAATAACCAGTTCTGAGACAACAACCAAGAATGTTAAGAGAGCCTTATTTGAAACTGGGTCTGCAGGAGAAAGCAAGAAAAAAAAGGAATAATTCGTAGTTGCCAGCGGCTTCTCACTCATGAAAAAGCAAAGACAATAAAAATAACTCCTATGTATAACTTCCACATCAATCCTGTAGTCCCTAACATAAACAAAAAAGGCCATATTATAGTAGGATATATTTATGTCGTAGCACTATCAGTGACTTAAATGTCACAAATTCTGTTTAGATGTAGGAAAACATATTGCGTTCGCAATGCTTATAGATGACGATGTAAGTGACTCTATTGTCACTAGTTTTGTTTAAATTTTAGGAAACTTATGCCACTTGCAAATTCCAGCATGCATATTGTGCACCTAATTTACAAAAACATCTAACAACTTAGAAACGGAAATTATGAGCACACTTTTAATAAAAGATAAAACCGAGAGGGTATAAGATTCTGATACATTTTATTATTATACATTACACATACCCATTAAAAAAATGCGTATTACATTAACCGTCTGATAAAACTCCTACAAAATCAACATACAAGAAAAATGGAAACCAGACACAACAACATCTATTCGGGCACACTAGACGCCATGTAAACCATAAACAACAAAGCCCAGTTGTCATTTCCAAAACAGTACAATATGCAGGACCTTCTGAACAGCCAACTTCTTCTGAACGGTTCATTACTTCATTCGACTTCCCAGCTCCTACGGTCATACCATTAAATCATGATCCTTCATCTCAACATGTGTCAGAAACTAAAAAAACTTTGCAGCAACAATATTGTTCCTCACATGGTCCACTTCCTTAACCGAAGCAGCAAACTAAAAGGTGTAGTAATTGTATAGTTTTGTGATTCCAGCCATAGTAACTTAAAGAAACACGTAAGTAATTCAGTTACAATATAACTATTATACAATACAAACAGTAAAGTAGTATCGATTCGGGTATGCTCTATCCCTAAGTGATTAATGGAGTCAAGTAGAAAGATAGTTTAAAAGGAAAAAGGGTCACAAAAGTAACCCAAAACGGCTTTTATTGCCTAAATCCTAGATCATCCCATCTAAATATTTAGATATTTATTGAAATAATATACCTTTTGTAACCATACTTCCTACTCGAAAATGGTTGGTTTCAACCCATATTAACCAAATAACCTAGTTATAAAACCTGTACATTTTAAAACATCTAATCTACTATTTAGGTGTATTATTTAAAGAACCTATAAATACCAGGACGGCAATGGAAGACTACTTCTCATTCCCATGGATCTGAAGACAGGATATGAAGCAAGTGTGACAGATAGGTTGATGCAAAAATGATACAATAGTAAGCGACCAATACATTTCTCTTGAATTTCAGTTGTGTTATTCTTGGCCTGCACAGAAAATTTTGGTAATTGATAACAACAACATATGGGTCCAGTTAGATGCAGTTTATATAGGTAATAGGCATCGCAAGCATACTATTTACATACGCAAAAACAGGATTTATAAGGGATATACATTAGATATTTCCATTGATAACCTAAAGTAAGATACAGTCATATGAAGTTATCAAAACTATATTTGTGGCAAATTAGACAGCTCGAGCAGATTAGATTAGATAAACTAAGTGAAGAGACATGGTTAAAACATCATTCAGGTTCATTCAGATTCATAAACATTAACACGACATACATTCTGATTGACAAAATATACAACCACTAACATAGTCAACTGACACTATTACAACATACTAAAACTAACACTAAACAACATAACTAAGAGACACACAGTCCTATTGGCATACATACTACCCCAAAAGATACAGGCAACAGCCTTGAACCGACCCTAAACCTACTAGAAACGAACAGACAACTTACCCCAAAAGATACAGACACCAAAACTAAACAGCACCAACATACACCGTACGACACCTACAACAGAAATCTTAAACAACTTTAATCCACCACAACACCCCTGAGGTTCAAAATGAACCTAGCTTTCTCACCTATCTTGGCCTCCGTCTCTTTCATCATAAGGAGCACACGAGTTACTTTCTCCACATCTTCTAACTGCATTCGCTCCCAAAACCTAATAATGACTGCAGCTTTACGAGAATTTCCAATAGCCTCAAGCCGATCAATGCGTAGACGCCTCCTATGAACAACAACCCTTAACCCATGCACTATATACCTATACTCCCTAAGCCTAGCTATATCTTTACGAATTTCCTGATTAAAGTTACGCAATAGACTATCCATGTCAACCTTAGGAACAGACCTAGTAACAGCTCCACCCAAAGAAAAACTCTGAGCTCCAGCATCACCATTATTTATAACTCGAGCACCAGCCCTGCCAACACCATTACCCATCACACCATTAGCACCGTCACCCAAAAAAGAACTACTAGCACCAGCCACACCATTATTTACAGCTCGCACAGCAGCACTGCTAACAGCATTCTCTATCACACCATTAGCAACTTCCCCAATAAAACCATTTTCCCATCCACACTCACCAGCTACAACATTTCCCTGAGACACAAAACCACTAACATTATTCATAACCTGCTATCGACCTACCAACACCATTAACCTGTCGCCAAATCTAATACCTCTGAACAGACTCAAACACCTTACCTAAAAAAAAAAAACACATTTTTTCCCCCTCGACCAATCCATGCATCATTACCACAGAAAAACCCTCATCAACGTTACATACGCTACCACCATCACCATGAACACCATTAGCTACCACCCCAGAGATGACCTACTAGATTAACACCCTCAGAATTCACTTGATTGTAAATCACACTACACTATAAACTTCAAACGAGGTCCAGCACCTATTAACAAAAACCACTACAGCCCTTTAAGCTGAGAAGCAATATTATATGCAAGATTGAGACACAGAACCAGGAAATAATTTCCTCATGCGTTTAGACATGGTTAAACAATTAACAACAGTGTAGGAGGAGAAAGTTGGATAATGGATATCATATGTGAGAGGAATTGACACATATAAATAGACCAAGAATTAGTGGGAAATCCTCTAGGTCGATACACTCTATGCAAAAACTAAAATTAGTGGAAGACAATACATTATACGATAGCCCTATCACATAGCCCTAAAATTCTAAACCCCAAACGACGGCCAAACAAATATACTATCGAGCCCCTAAAATACTTACAGAAATCTATGAAAATCGATATCGTCTATGAGAAAAAAAATAAATTATAAACACAAAGGAAATTAGTAGGGGACAAAATACCATACGCAATCATAATATCCCTACCGTATAGGCCTAAAAAAACTAAGCCAAAACCATGGCGCCACACATTCTGTAAACCAGAGACGATCACACACGTATAGAAAACCACCTACAGGTACCAAAACGACGGTTGTACCAAACATAAATGGTAAACCCAATAAACAATTGGGCTGCAGTACCGTTACAAATTGATTGGGCTTAAGAAACCCTACACTTAATGTAACTTGCTTAGCCCAAGTAATCTTTATATTTTACATACTCACTAATTTTGTATAAAGTATAAACCAATTATAAAGCTACATATTATTATCAACAAATAACCACAACAATAAACAAAACTACAATAAAATGTGCCAACGCAACATTTACAACACGTTAAACCAAAACTCCCCGCAGCGAAGCGCGGGCTTTGACACTTGTTAAATATAAATATTGTTTGTGCGTGAATATTTGTATTAACACTCTTTATAGGACGGAAGATCACAAGTCCCACACAGAAGCTCCACAAAGAAGTTTCACATAGAAAGTTCCACACAACATATTCTACCAAAACTCATGTCATTCACATAGCAGTCATAGGCACATAACATTGTCCCAAAAACAAAAGCACATTTCGCACAGTTCGGAAAACAGTTCAAAACACATTTGAGTATCATTTTCCCTTAACGGAAAAGATTTAAAAAGTGAGGCTACGAGAACTCACCTCAAGCAGCAAACTCAATATCACACAAGAAAATGCAACGACGTTTGAACACGACCTAGTCCAATTAATGTTCCATTTAGACAATCTATTTCCAAAACATTTTTCAGGTTTGATGCATAGAGGTCAGATGCGCGTTGTACGGTTATTCTTAACGTTTTCAGTGGTGTGATGGTTGACAACTTAACTTCAAAAATATCACACTTTCAACTCATTTCGTAGCATAATATATATACTTATACTATTTAATACTACCCCCGTCCCAATATTATAGTCTATCTTTCCTTTTTGGTACGTCCCAAAATAATTGTTGGATTTGTTTAAGTTTACCATATTACCCTTAGTCCAAATTTATATTTACGTAAATAAAAGAAAACATTAATTAATTATCAAAGGGTAAAACTGTCTTTTCTTTACTTTCGTAGAAACCAAAGCAGTAATTAATGCATTTTTCTTAAACTGTGTAATTCTTGTCTGTGGACTATAATTTTAGGACGGAGGTAGTAATATAGTATAGTAATATAAGAAAATTCTTATAACAAACGCTTGTAAATATACTTCGGTAAACCCATTCGGTACTCTTAGTTACCATTAATTAATCATATAGATTATAGAAAATGAAACGTTTATTTATGCTAAATATTTTAGAGAAGTTTTGAGAAAATTATATATATATATGTCTTTTAGTCGATTTAATAAAATAATAATATTTTATTATTAATTTGAAAATTCACGTTTTGAGTAAAAATTCTAAGTATAAACTTTTTACAAAATTTCAACATGACCCGTTGATTCATACAACGTTTTTCAAGGTTTTAAACCTTAATTTCAAACATTTCCAAAACTTACCACTTTTTGACAAAATACCAATATCACTTCTCGCAATGTTTACTAAAGCGTATTTCTCCAAAACGACTTCCAGTATTATTTCATGTATATATTCCACTTTCTGAAAATCCGTCGAAACCCACAAAACGACTAGTTAACGCTTATTGAGCTTTAAGGCCCAATAAGGATCCATTAAGAGTTTTACGTATATATAATATGTTCTGGGCCCAATATTAAAGCCCATTAGTGAAAATAAGCCTAAACAATAGCTAACTAAATATCTCGAACCACAATAAACCCTTAATAAGCGACGGCTCAAAAGGACTTATTAGGCCGTGAGCCCATAAGCTCCAAAATCAATCCAATAAGCTTGGAAATAGGCTAATAAGCTATATAGTATATTCGGTTATCATCATAAGCTATAAAAAATAGTTCACAAAAATACGACAAACTAGGGTAATAACCAAAAACACCTTTTTTACACTCCTTATTATTGTCGTGAGCTAATAAGCCCATAATAAGTCCATTCGAGCTTAAAAATAAGCCAAATAAGCCATTAACAAAATAAGCTACATAGCAAATAAATATTTTTCAACCATTACTACCACGATGTAAAAACAACAAATCCCTTTTGTTTCCTCTTTTGTATTCGACGCAAAACAAACACCCCTTTTTATTTATTTTGTTTTCATGTTTCGATTTTCATGACGATCAACGTGTACAACCAACATCTATGCATCATAAGGTATTCAAAAGTACAAATATATTTGAAATAAGATGACTTACAAAAATTGCCACTTTTGAACAAGATCGACACAAACCAAACAACCCAAATGTTGTTTAAATGTTAACCCGAACACTAGAATCAACCCAAGACTTTAACCTTCATCTTCTTAACCAAAGTTGCAAAAATTTTAAAGTGTTTGTGTGTGTGTTAGTTTTTAGACGAGCCAAGCAAGAAGGAGGAGAGAAAAAAATGTAAAAACTAAATGAGTTGTATGTTTTTTTTTGAAATGGAATCCAAGTGAAATAGTGTACCATGGTGGACAAAAGTGCTAAAATCAAGCCTTCTTGCTCCCTAGTAGGGTTCGACCGGTTGGGGTATCCAAGAGGGGTTTGGGGACTTCCTTTCTTGTCGGGTTGGCTTAAAACTCAATTTCCGTCGATTTAAAATGTTACTCGGATTTTCCTAGTATTTTCATTCAACTTAAAAATACTTTTCCATGAATTTACACTATTCACACGACTCACTTTCCCATTTAAACTTTCCAAAATTTATTTGAACATTATCGGACGTGTCGGGACTTGTTCTTGGCATCTCACGTTATTCACGGGTCAAACCACCTGGAACACAATCAACATAATAATACCCTCTAAAAAGGATTATTATACACCATAAACCATCAAGTACCTTATTTCACATACATCCATCACCGTCAACACAGTACATATTCTAACAAACTGACAAACGTCAAATAGTCAAAGGACTAAATTAGAATATTCAAAACACAAAAAGGGCAAGGGTTACTGTTATCCTTAAATAATCCTTTTACAACTAATAAGCAAACCCGAATAAGCCCTAAATAAGCTCTTATTGAGCCGACAACAAGAAAGAAAAAAAGGGAGAAGAAAAGAGCTTGTAAAGTTAGATTAGAGAGAGAAAGTGGTGAGTTACAAATGTAAGAAATGCAAACAACACCCTCTCCATGTGTGGAGAGGGTTTCTTTTATACCCTTAGCCATCTAGTTGGCGTGTGGGCTTTTCTACTTTGGCCAGGCTTGGCTAAACTTGGGCTTTGAGCCCGAAACACAGACAATATTAGATTACAATCCAAGCCCGTTGAACCCGACTAGCCTATTACAATACAAGACCTAGTTTGACTTTATAAGACCGATAACATTCTTGTTTGACTTAATAAAATAAAGGCTAACAATCTCCCCCAATGTTGAGGTCTCTTTCTTCAAACTCCTCGGTACCACCGATGACATTCTTTTAGGAGTTTGCTTTGTTTTATCATTGTCTCCCTTGACGTTGAAGATATAACTTTTGACGTTTATGCTTTGCCTTGTTTTGGTCTTGTCTTGTTTGTAATGGCTTTGTTCATTCATGCTTCGTAATCTTGATCTTGAGCCTTTATTTTTTTGACTTTGAGTTCTTAAGATTGTTATCTTGCATCATCTCCTTAACTTAAATCATCTTGATTTGACTTCCTTGATCATCTTGTGCTCTTGACCAACATGCTCATACTTGTTACATTCTTGTTTGACATATATGATTATTAGTCTAACAATCTTCCCCAAATAGACTATTCTTTATTTGACTTTGAGGCTCTTTGATGGTAGGGAAGATTAGAATCAACTATCTTAACATGGAATGAGGCTGCAACACTGTCGTCTAAACCTGAAATAAGATAGTTAGCAATAAAAGATGAATTTGGCTTTGTCATTCATCTTGAGTTCGGTTGCATTAACCTCTGGTTTACCGTTTTATAGTTTAAATACTATACTTGTGATCAGGTAGATTCAAAGAATCTCCTTGACAGGGTTTCCAGCTCAAAGCGTAGGATCTTCTAACACAGATGTATTAGATTCACCATGCTTGCTAGTTCTTATTACATGAACGTCTTAAAGCAGACAACACGGTAAGAGTGAATCATATAGTTACTATCTTTCTGATTAAGTCGTCAATTCATTTACTGGACAAAAATTGATATCCAGTTATCACAAGCTTGATTCATATAGAATCTTGCAAGTCACCTACCAAGAGCGTGTTTGATGTTGGCTCAAAAAGGATTTTCATCTTCACTATGAATATTTAAGTATCACTCAGATGTTCTGGCAAGATCTCAAGGATAATGCGTAGGACTCTTTGTTACAGCTTGTGAACTTTATGGTGTTCAACAAGTGTATTTTAACATTGTGTCCTAATGAGATTTATAATTTGATCTCTTCTTGGCTCTAGACTCTTTTGGCTCTAGGACGTGATTTTTGCACTTTTTGTTTTAGTTAATCGGAGGCATGGGAGCAGACGCCACCTATTCTATTTTGACTATCTCGGATGATGATGTTCAATGTTAATGTGTGTTTCTCCGTGACAATGAGACAGTTTCTTTTGAGAGAAACCCCCGGAAATTTATTAGCTAGGAAGGGTTATGCATTGCAATCACTAGTCCATGACGACTTGATTCATTATCAACAATTAATCATTGGGATTTTGATAGTTTATGTTTTGACCTATTTTATGCCGCTAAGTTGTTTGTGTGGGCTCTTTCTTGTCACACTTTATCCATACATTTCTTTTTGATTATTCAACCCCTTCTATGCTTACCAAGACGTCTTACTTAACTCCATGTTGTGATTGTTCCAGGGTTTAGCTTAGATCTTAGTCGGCATTCTTCCGTATATACTTTCTATGCGCTCATTCATAATATGGACTGCTATTTCTTACTATGGTAGTGTCTTTGGGTAGTTCCCTCGGTTTCTGATTGGGATCGTAGGACTTATACCTAACCTAACCACCTTATGACTTCAGAATCGTCGTAAAATTAATAGGTTGTTGGGTATAGAGATCGGAGGCTGGAGCAGACTGCCACCTATTCAATATTAACAATCTCGGAGTGAGATGTTAATAGTTAATGTGTGTATCTCCGTGACAAATGAGACAAGTTTCTTTTGAGAGAAACCCGAATAGCTAGGAAGGGTTATGCATTGCATCACTAGGTCCATGACGACTTTCTTCAATATCAACAATCATCATTGTGATTTTGATAGATTATGTATTGACCCGGTTTCTGCCTAAG
>BQNB010038208.1:0-18786 GCA_026074375.1 Tanacetum coccineum | reverse complement strand
ACATGGGATACACATTTAATGGTTGTTAATAAAAACACAAAACAAATAGTCTAAAATAATCTAAGGTTGTCATAACTAGTTACTGTCCATCCAAGGGTCCAAGAGTTCTAACTCTGAAAATCTGTTCTTTAATAATGGGCTACTAGCTCCATTCTTCATGAGTATTGAGATAACTTGGTGTAACAATGGGCTACTAGTTCCATTTTACTGAGATGTCTTGGTGCAATAAACTCTCTTGTTCAAGTACCATTGTCGAACATTGTGGACCGGGGTCAGAACTAACGTGATCTGACACCATCTGAGGCAATTCGTCAAAGTTAACATGAATTGTTTCAACTATTATTTTTGTTCTCTTGTTAAATACCCTATAGGCCTTTGACTGAGTAGAATACCCAACAAAAATACATGTATCATCTTTTTCCTTCATTTTATCAAGATTTTCACCATCTCTGATGATATAGCAAAGAGAACCAAAGATGTGAAAGAACTTAACTGATGGTTTTCGGGCATTGATGATATGGTAAGGTGTTTTCTCATGTCGAGGAATGACAAGTGAACGGTTTTGAGTAAAACATGCTATTGCAATTGCTTCAGCCCAGAAGAACAAAGGAACTTTAGCGGCTCTTAGCATTGTTCGAGCAGCCTCAACAAGAGTACGGTTCCGTCTTTCGACAACGCCGTTTTGTTCAGGTGTTCGAGAAGTTGACATTTCGTATCTTATTCCCTCTATTGCAAAGTATGCATGAAGAGTTTTATTAAGAAATTCCGTGCCTTTGTCACTTCGAACTGTTGTAACTTGAGCATGAAGTCCTCTTTGGACAAGTGTGAGGAAACCAATGAGAACTCCAGGTGTTTCGTCTTTGGACCTGAGACAATCAATGAGATCTCCATGGGGGGGGGTGTTTTCGATCTTTGGACCTCAGGAGAAGTGGAGTCCCCAAGGTATATCGGGAATAGTCAACACCAACTTACGAGAACATATTTTCTTTCCATTAATGCTTTCTACCCGCATTGTGACCACATAAAGTCCATGTGAAGATAGGTTGTAATACCGTCATTTTGAGCTCGGGGTATGTGCCCTTAGTGTGAAAAGACTTTCTTTTTGCTTTCCCCAACTCACAAGAAGAACACAGATGATCTTTGACGAATTTTAATTTTGGAAGCCCATTCACAATATTATTCTTCGAAAGCAAGTTGATGGTGTCGAAGTTTAAATGAGATAGACGACGATGCCATAACCATGCTTGAGACGATGTTGCTTTAGCCATTAAGCAAATTGGATTGGGAGTTGTTGAGTCTTGCAGAGTAATGGAATACAAATCTGTGCCACGAGAACCTGTGAGAAGATCATTTCCCTTCAAATCACGGATATAACACGTAGACTTCCGAAAAGCAACTTCCAAATCCGCATCACAGAATTGACCAACGGAGAATAAATTGTGATTAAGCCCTTCGACGTAATAAACCCGTTTGATAGTAATAGTTCCTTAAACCAGATCTCCATAACCAAGAATTGGTGCAATTTGATCATTTCCAAACTTCACCGTTCCTAGAAATTTCTCCACAAAATTAGTTAGAAGTTTGAGATTTCCGGTCATGTGCTTTGAGCACCCAGAGTCGACGATGAATAGAATTATCTCTACGAGCTGCAAAAGAATTAGAAGACAATGGAGTATTGGACACAGTGGAACACCTAGGAGTCTTATGTTCCAAAATATTAGCAGTTCTAGATGCATTTCCTAGAGGCATACTAACGTTTGGGTTAACATTTCCTATTTGAGACTTAGGTTTCCAATTGTATCCGGGTGGTGTATACTTAGGATACCACCAACTGCATGTCTTACTAACTTGCTCATATAGCTTCCTAGTTATGTGTCTAGATTTCTTGACAGTGGAGTCTGTTGCAACGGTTTTCTTACTGGATGTTGCAACAGATTGGTTCACATTATGCTTGGGTTCTCTAGTACTAATAGGCACAGCAATTGGTTGTCTAGTCCTAGAACTCACGCCATTAATATAATGTAGAACACACAAATCATGATTGTCATTCAGCACACATTTTCCACAAGTAACACAGACAAAGTTAACATTCGAGGTCTTAGCATTCAAACTGTCATTACA
This sequence comes from Tanacetum coccineum, assembly GCA_026074375.1. Lineage (NCBI taxonomy): Eukaryota > Viridiplantae > Streptophyta > Magnoliopsida > Asterales > Asteraceae > Tanacetum > Tanacetum coccineum. Next base: position 16,665 of record BQNB010038208.1, on the reverse strand, counting down.
CGCAGTTACAGACGTTTTATTATTAGAAAACTTAAAATTCCTACGGTGGTCTTCTACTTCTTGCTTGCGTCTTTCCCTTGACAATTGTTAACATGACATTATCTTCCATTGTGATTGCTCCCTTAAGCTGTGGTCTGCAAACAACTATAGTGAAATTACATACTCTGTAGAGAAAAGACACGCGTTTGTTTTAGTTTTAACTAATGTCTTGAGGCAACTGTGGTGTTCTAGTTTGATTAGGCTTTGTGTGCACTTTATACATTCCTGGTGCAATCAACATTTTGTGTTTCTTGAAAATTGGCAACACATTCTGAGGCAAAATCTGTGTAGTGACTGGTTTTAGAAAAAACATGGGATACAATTTGTTTGTAACTGTACTTGTGACTTTGAGAATCTGTCCATGCAAAGAGAATCCTGAAAAAAATAGTTGGTTAACCTAAAATGATTTCTTTAGACTTTTAAAAGCATCCGTTGTCGAATAACCTATGATTTTTCCAAACTTAGTTTCCACAGATTTTCCTTTCATCATTTCTATGATTTCTTTATAACTCACTTATTGCAAATTCCTTTGTCTTGTTAATTTAGCTTTCAAGTCTTGAATTTCAAGATATGTTCAGTTCTTTCAGAAATTACGTTGACGCTGATTTTTCTATAAAAGATATGTCATTTTTTATCTTTTCTTTGCACTGTTGTAAATCAAGTTCAAGATTAATCGCATGTTTCTGAAGTGCTTCAAAACTCTTTGACATTGTTCTACTTTTTGAAAGATCTTTTTCAAGATGTTCACATTTTTCCAAAGTTTCCAAGTAATCACATTGCAAATTAGTAACTTCATCCAGATCATGTACAACCAAGTATTGCATTCATGTAACAGCATAGTAATATTATCTGAAAGTCGGTCGAATATCATTCCAAAAACTGTGTTTTTTTTGAGTTCCATGAGATTTGAGAGGTCCTACTTTCATGTTCAAGAGAAATTAAGTATCTCAGAATCACAAACCATTTCCCGTTCAAACGACAGCAGGCAACAAGTGAAATTTTTCTAAGTCCGCATTGATTCTTCAAATTGGGGGCAAAAAATATTCCATCAATTGTCTTTTGAATGAAAGGATCTATGCTACCAAAATATGTTCTTTTAGCGATTGTTTGTTTACAACGTTCCACTCCATCAAAAATCGTGTCAACACGTCCTTTTAATCTTTGAAAATTTCTTTTAGAGATTTTACACTTTTGATCCCAAGTGAATGGATTCATCTATTCGTTTTTTCCTAACAAAGTTGTTTGTTTACCAAAAGACTCTTGGAAAATTCCATTATTGAAAAGTATGACTCATCTTTGACATTTTTGGAAAATAGTGTTGTTCAAGCGACTTTTCTCGTTGCGGAACGAACAAATCATAAAGATTATTCAACTTGTCATAATCAAACGGTCTGATTAAATCGCTTAATTTTGATTGACTTTCTTTGTCAAGACGAATCATTTCGTCAGATTCAGGGGCTAACATTAACAGCAATATTATCATTATAGTAACCCTATATCATACAGACAGAGGATTTCCGCTCTTTGAGCTTTTCTTGAGGAACTTAGGTTTGCAAAACTCGTTTTACAATACATTAAGCATAATCATTTGTTTGAACTGATTGAGCAGTTTTATATACAATATCATCAAAAACCTTGACTTTGTTTTCCAAAGCAATGACTTTATAGCAAGTTCTTTGTCGTCACGAGTTTTGTGTAAAACATTATTCTGAGCCTAATTGCTTGTGACATATGGAGATGGTTTCTTGATGAGCAAAAAGCTCTCCTTTTTCCATATCCCGAAATCGTTTGATTAAAATTCATTTATTTTTCTGATTATATGCATTAGATGACTTTTCAAAATCGATTTTGAAATGACATTAAAATCCCTTTAGCCTTATTTGCAACATCAATTTCCACCTTGACGCATAATTCACATCATTTATACTTATCAATATTCACGCTTCGGAACTTCCTTAAAGGGCTTAGAACATCAAACTGATTAGTTTTAGGACAGTTCATTGTCGCTTCTTTGAAATTGGTTTATTTGATTGATTCTAAACTTTATTTTAGAAGTTTTTGAAATCCTCAATTTCACCTTTTAATTTATCAACTAAAGCCTTGTTTGATGATTCCAAAAATTTATTATGGTTTTTGCTATCATCAATTTCACATTTTAGTTTCTTAATTAAAGAAGCAAGCAACTCACGTTCTTTAGCAAGATCATTATCATCCTGGTCATCCTGAGCTCTATCATTACATATATCCAATGAATCAATAGTGATATTGGTGTCACCATGTTCCGCCAGATATATGTCATTACTAGATTCAGGTTGCTCAGGATGTTCATTTTCCATGGCAAACACATTATAGTTGTCATTATTGTTTTGTACCTTATGCATTGGCTCATCATCAAAGATTGGTCTAGAATTGTCAACTGGATCTGGAGTAACCTCTTGAATCTGTGCCATGTACATATAATGTGCTTCCAATTCCTGATCTTCAGACTCATCATCAGTATCATCTTTCCAATCAGCTTGTTCTGCATTCAACTGAACCCCAGCTTCCTCTTGTTTACACAATAACATCCTTTTCCCTGTGTGATAAGCGCATCCCTTACTCATGTTATGGTTTCTGACCTTCCCCTTGATACATGCTCATGATTCCTTGCAGTTAATAACACTCAATCCCGACTTTTTTTCAACGTACCTAGAGTACCAACTTTTCCTAGCCCCAGCAACATTAACAACCCTCTGATTATCATAATCCATGCCTCTATTGATTCTTTCATGGAGAATTATTTTGATTAGCTCTCTCTACTGGTGTTTGATGAAGTTCGAAGGTTGTTGTTGGTAGGTTTGTAGATTTTCTTAAACGAGAGAGAAATTAAAGCCATGAGTTTGTCAATCTCCTTTTCCTTTGACATTTCCTCATCTTCAGTAACCGTAGCAGGTTCTGGATCATAAGTAGGAGCAGAAGAGGTAACAATTGCTTTTCCTCTGTTTCTGGTAGATTGTTGTGATCTGGTGGAGGAATATTGAGTGTTTTGAGTAGGATGGTTTTGATGATGGTAAACTGGTTGTTGTTGAGCAACAAGTGCAAGTGGATTAGTAGTACGTGCTAGTCTTTCAGCTCTTATCTCATTGACTTCATTCTGGTGTTGCTTTAGGATGTCATAAAGTTTGTGATAGGAGACAGTCTTCAGCTCTTGACTCTGCTTAACAAGTGTCACAAACCTTTGCCATTCTGGTTGTAGTTGAAGTAAGAACTAGACATTCACTTGATGATTTGTAACATGACACTGATTTTTGACAAGCTCATTCATCATCTTGTAAAACCGTGAGTAATACGATTCAAGTGATTCACCATCCCGTGATGTGAATTTTCCAAACTCCCAATATAAATTGGTTTCAAGATCTTGAACATTGATTGATTCACCTTGTTTCAACCTTTCAATGGCTTTCCACATTTCACATGCATTCGGACAAGCATCAACTGTGGAGTAGATATCGTTATCTATCCCTGTGAGAATGATCTGAACGGCTTCAGCTTCGGCATTCAGTTGATCGCGTATGTCTTGTGAAACATTCTTATAGTTCTCCATATACCTTTCTGTAGTTGTTTCAGAACTACCTTCAGCAACTGGAACTGTCTTCTCAGCCCATTGATACGTGTATGGTGGATTTTGGAGACAATAGTGGATGAGTTCACTGTTAGGTTTGGTGTCAATGTATCTCTTGATTCTGGATTTCCACTGAACGTAATTACCCGGTGCTAACATTGTGGACGATCTTTGCTACCCCGCTTCCTGATAAGTATATGAAGAGTCATTCGATGATTGAGTTTAGCAAATTGGTATTTTGAATTTGACATTTTATGAAGTTTTGAAATGATATCGGAATCTTAAGTTTTATGAAGTGTTGATTGAATTGTGTTGAGAGAAGAAATGCTCTTAAACTTCCAACGGGAAAATTTTTTTTATTATTTTTTTTTTTTTTTTTTACAAACATCTATGATTAAAACCGAGAAGGAAAAAGTTTACTTGTCGGGATTTTACAAAATCAATAGAAAAACCGTGAAATTAAAATTGACATATTTCGCTTGAGGGATTGCATATTTCGCTTGGTTAAAAGTTGCATGTTTCGCTTGAAAAATGAAAGTTACATGTTTCGCTTAAACTTCTAAACATATTTCGCTTGGCAATGTTCCGCTTGACTTGTGACATATTCTGCTCGGTGTCTCTATCTAGTGAGGACCACTTTTACTAACAAACAAGAAGTCCTTTTCTTTAGAAGCTAAAAATATGGATCTATGTTACTTGTGTAGAACCGGTTGGGACCACAAGTGGATAAGAAAAAAAGCAAATAAGCTCCAAAATAAGCAACCAATGAAGCTCTAAATAAGCCGAAATAATTAGGAAATAAGCTCGAAAATAAGCACAACAATTATGAAAACTAAGAAACTAGTTGGAATATTAAACTAAAAAGGAAGACGTGACCCTTGTGATTTTTCTAAATCGAACCCTTAACACCACGTCGAGGAGGAAAAGAAGAAAAATAAGCCGAAATTAATAAGCTTAAAAGCAAACAACCGTGGAGCTTATCTAATTCTTTAAATAACAACTAGATAATGTGAAGAATCATGAAGAACAAAGATAGAATAAGGTTAATAAGCCAATAAGCTCCAAGCTTTTGAACCGTGAGCTTATTAAAGAGGAATAAGCCACGGTAAGCTTATCGAAACCACACAAATCAAACACTAAACACCCCATGGAGAGTGATACCACATGTTGGTCTTATATTAATCCTTTCACAACAATAATCAAACCTAAATAAGCTCTTAAGTTGAGCCGGCAATGAAGAAAGAAGAAAAAGAAGAAAAGAAAACTAGGAAAGTTAGATTAGAGAGAGAAATGGTGGATTACAAGTGTGACAAATGCAACCAACACCCTCTCCATGTGTGGAGAGGGTTTCTTTTATACCCTTGAGCCATAAGTGGCATGTGGGCTTTTCTACTTGGGCCGGGCTTGGCTAAACTTGGGCTTTAAGCCTGAAACACAGACAATATTAGATTACAATCCAAGCTCATTGAACCCGACTAGCCTATTACAATACAATACCTAGTTTGACTTTATAAGACCGATAACATTCTTGTTTAACTTAATATAATTAAGGCTAACATACCCATAAAGTAGCTATCACTTTAAGGAGTTACATTGTAGTACTCAGTGTCTCACGTAGTTGAGGAGATATCAAGAGGTGTTTTATTTTTTGTATACTTTGGTGCGGGTATATGGTACTTAGAGATTTGCCTCTACACCGTTCTTCGTCACACGGATAGTACAAGATTTTGGCTTATCATGGCCACCCGTTGACAACGACATCGAAATAGTTGTAACTTTCTTTATTCTACCGATCATTTACTTCCGACCCGGAGTTGTAACACTCGTTTATACTCCGAGGACGCCATTGTCATCTTGTGACTCATCGTCTAGAATGTGACGGTTGAATGGAATACGAATTTACTTGTATAAATTTTAATTATTCTTTTTTTTCATAAGAACCTCCTTGCTTCGGAAGCGCGACTCGTTAATGTTTTTGTCTTTTTTCCTTGTGCTCTTGTGATTATGAAAAAATCTGCGGGCATTGTTTTACTCTCAGCTTTGTCATTGGCATTATTGAAAATATATTTTTAAATGCATTTCATTATGCCGTTAATATAATTTATTTTTGGTTGTTTTGGAATCAATTTAGTCATGTGTGTATATAAGTTTTGATATTTTAATAGTGTTGATATACCGCTTAGTTGATGGGGGGTATGATTGTTGAATACTTGAGAATTTTGTGGATTCGATTGAAATTTTGAGGTGTCGTCCAAAATATTTATATTTAGTGCAGAAAAATATTTAAAAATGTTGTTAAGGATGTTGTAAAAATATTTTTATAAAAGTTAGGCTTAAATATATGTTAGTACTTGTTGAGACGATAGTTTTGATATAAAATTCGACCCGTAACTCTCAAAAACGAAGTTTTTGTGGCCATCCGAAGTTTAGAAATCGTTTAAAACAAATTCTGCACTATTTTTGTAATTAGTTGCTGATACAGTTTTCGGGTGCCGTTTCAGGCCCTTTCTGGTCCGAATCGGCCTTCCGTTAAAACTACAAAGTTGTTTAAAATGCCGTTTTACTTTTTCGCGAGAACGCCCGAGTCTGAAATCGAGTAATAACGGGCCTAAAAGCTAGATCAAAATCTGCATTTTTTATTTTATTGAAATTGCATCAGATCTGATGGTAAGTGCAGTTTTCATATTTACGGTATCATTTTGGGTTCTGGCTTTAAACACGGTAGTTGTCCGGAATATCGTTTTGATAAAAAAAAAACTCGCGAAATTTGGTCTAAAAGTGCAAAAGTGTGGGGATTCTGGTCTAAGTACAGATCTGCGTTTTTGTAAAGATATTTCAACAACTATTTTCGAAAAATGAGCTGATACAGTTTTTAACTTGAGATTCGGGCCCTTTCTGGTCCGAACCGGACTTTTGTTAGAACATAAAAGTTGTTTATTTTGATGATTTTTATAAAAACTCGCGAAATTTTGTCTAAAAACGCTAGATGATAGAAAAACATTGTGGTAAAAGTTAGTGGTTCGTCTTTTTGGAAGAATTGAAATAGTTGCTGAATTTTGTTAAAAAGTTGGGTTTTAAGCGTTTTAGTGACCGTTTGAGCTTGCAAAACGTTAACGAATGTTATTATATGACTAATAAATTATTGGGTGCGTCCGATCATGTTTAAAAATAGAAAGTCTATTTTCGTAAACTTTAAGTATATAAAGACATGTTGCGGAAAATAAGAATAGTATATGAATAATGGATGGGTCGGTATTATCGGGGAAAATAATTATTTTATTTATCGAATATTAATGTCTTCGAAAGTTTGAACTTACTAAAATGGAACTTTCTAAAAATAGAAACCTTGTATTTATAATTTGACGACGGTAGATTGGGTTAAGCATTTGGTTTATTGGTGAGGTGTCGGTGTTAATTGAAAAAGTAATTTTTTATTTAACCGATATTAATGTCCCATAAATATCTGGGACCTTCTAAAAATGCAACCTTCTAAAAATAGAAAAACTTTCCTAAAATAGTTTTAAACTTTCTCTAAAGCACTGGTTGTCAATTTACTTAGGAAGTTCCACACATTGGGTTTCATTATTCTTTTATATATATGAGACTTATGTGTTTATTTATTTTATCTCCCATGTTACTAATGCGCACCATCGCTTTTGGGGCGGTTATAATATTCTTGTATTCGTATTCCTCCATCGCCATGTGATATCAAGTATCTCATGTGATTCGGCTAAAACCTTTATGGAAGCCATATCTTATTGTAACCATTTCACCAATTAATTTGTAAGCCACTCTTTGCTACTCTCATGCATGCCACTCACTATTTTATAAGCTAATGTAATGTCACCTTATAAAATTTAAATTGCTTTCGTTTTACAAATTGTTTTACTTGGGTCTCATAAAATATTTCTGACCTCTTAAAAATTTCTTGTTTATCTAGAAAATTACTTTACTTCCATATTATGAAGCGTTTCATACATTATTTCTAAACGGTATGGTTTATACAAAAAAAAAATAAAAAAATAAAAACCTAATTTGACGAAACTGAGGATTGCATTGCTAGTCCTTAATTATACATAGCCTGATCACCTATGTATAATTTAGGAGGAGCCATGCAAGGCTGAATAGTAGTCACCGTAAGATCTTGATAAAGACAAACTTTTTACCTATTGTTCTGGAAAACAAAATTTTTGTGTGTTATACAAGTGGTATAAATTGAGGGCATCCGCATATGTACCCCTATCTCTTCTCGAACGAATTCTCCATATGCGGGTACGTTCTGAGCTTACAACGTTCGTTTAATTTCCTTTCCATTTTCTTCATGATGGAAATTCTTTAGCGGCCGCTCGTCTAATATTCTTTTTTTTATTTTTTTTTGACCATTAATACCAATTTAGAGGTTCTGAGTTTCTATGCTTCTTCTCGACCCGCCTTCTTTGAGTAACATTTGGTTTATAGATCTCCGAGATGTATCGGGTGTGATAATGAAGTATGATAAAGAGTTTCGTGTATCCGGCCATGATGTTCGTCTTTCTACTGACTCGAAATTTGTTCGTGCGAACCATGCGTTAACTTCTCTATTTTAATCGCTAACCTTGTCTCTTTTGTACAAGTGCCGATCTAAAACTTTCTTCGATTTGAGATTTGTTGTATGGATTTCCTTTTTCGGTTGTGTATCGACCGTCGCAAACTTAATGTGCTGACGGTGAACCGTCTCTATGAAATGACGACTGGCTAAATCTTTTTCCAATTTTTGGACCGCCGGTCACTTATATTCCCATTTGCTTTCCTTAGGATACCCTCCGCGACATTAAAAAATTTTATTTGTTTGTTATTTGTTTCCCTCATACCATTGCTACGCATTTATGGTTTGTATCCTTTGTTCCAGCCTTCTTGCTATCTTGTTACTTTGTTAACTCCCCCGAGCAATTCCATGTCTACCTTATAAAGCGCTAAAATACCTTCAAGGATATGGTAAATTTTAAAATTTTTCACAAGGTTCTAAATACATAATACCTTCTCATGTTAAAGAGTCGTTCTAACCACCCTCTTTGTAAGGAAAACATAATAATATTTATAATAACTCCATGCCTTATCCTTCAATTCACATGGTTTATACATCACAATATAATCACTCTTAATGAAATGACGATTTAAAACTTCTTTTCAACAAATGAATCTTAACGTTTGGGAAAATTTTATTTTCCTAAATAGCAACCACGAATCCGAGAGTTCAAACAAAGCCTTTATCGTAATTTATCTAATCGGGTTTTCAAAAGCACCACCTAGTGTTTAGTGGAAACCTATTTTACCTTCATTTGAACATCGTTTTGTCAAGAAAAAACCTAATAAGTGCCTTAAAAATGTGTGGATCCCACTAAGGATACATATCGTTTTAACTCTCTAATGAATAGTTTAAAAATTCTCCTTACTAGTGATTTCGTTTTCAAATCACCGAAAACCCTTAATAAATCCTCCCTTAATAATATTTTTCATCATTTATGAATGACTTAACACTTTAATTTGATAACGAACGAAACTTCACCATTTTCATAATCTTAGAAAGTGTCTTAAGCTAGTTTATAAAAACAAGTTACATTTACTCCTACTCCTCGATTCGACTCCGTTGGTGATTAAAACAATATATAAAATTCTGGACGGGGTTTATTAATGTAGACATTCAGTATTTTAATGTCAGTATGTAATTCATACCTTGTTCTCATTTTCTAGTAAAGTGGAATTCTTGCGTTTTTACTTTTGGACCGCAAGGTTTAAGGATTCACGAACTTTCGTTTCTTGGTAATCTTAAGTTCTTTTAGGCATTTCATTCCGTTTAGTGACTTAGTGGTTTATTCTATCTTTGAAATCCCTCGGTAGGCCTTAAAAATGCTAGTTTTTGTATCTTTCGTTTTTTAAAATTCATGTTCAGTCACGTTTAGTAAAAAAATCTTATGTTTTCGCTTAAAAATCGTACTCCCGCAACCCTCCTTGGGCAAGCGTAAGGCGAATCGGAGGAACCGAGCGCCGGGACGTCGCTCCCGTAAGGAGGGGAGAATGTAAACTCCCGTATAAAAGGTCACTACTTATTTTAACTATTTTTTTTTCCCTTTTTAATTTTTAATTAATTTAATAAAATTTACATTTTCAAAAATTGGGTTAAAATCAAAAATTTCGGACTCTGGCGAGTTTCGAACCGTAAGTCACCTATTATCGATCGAGAAGCTGATGGACGGGTAACTATAGCCCCGTAAATTTTATTAGAGGCATTTCATTTGAATATATTATCACCGGCCTATTTTGGATGTGACGTGTTTTAAATTATTTGTTTCGCGAAATTTAAGCGTCGTACCGTGCATTGAATAATTATTCGTTTTAACAAACGAGAAACCTGAATTTATATTTTATTCTCTGAAGAGCGTGGAAAAATTTATATTTATTTCATTTTTGTATTTTAAACTTCTCCATTGGTTGCCGAAAAATTAGACTAAAATGTGTTTTTATAAAATTTACCAAAACCGGGCTTATAGGTTCTTGGGCCGAAAATCTATTAAATACAAAGTTAATAAAAATCGGTCCAATTCCCTCTCCCTTTTCTTTTTCAGCCGAACCCAACAACACCATATTTATAGATATGTGTAACTCATTTTTTTTTTTGATACACATTACTTATATTATAAGAGAGATAAACACAAAACCACATATCTTTTGGCAAATAAAAACTTCCTACTTCATTTCTTTTAAATAAACCAAAACAATCATTTATGCACTCCTCTTCTTATTGGCCCAAAAACCCAAGCCCAATCAAACCATACCTATTTGTTCTCCTTTGCATGCAAATACCTTATATAGTACACAAACCTTTCACAACTTTTTATAAACCATCATCATTTCCACATTTTTCCATACATGCAAATCTAGTCATTTCCCCTAGTTCAAAAATTGGAAAAAGATCTACTCTAAATACCATGCGTAGTTTATACACAACACACTCAAACTCTATATCTTTTTTTTCTCTACAAACCAAACATCATCATTGTTTCTTCTCCCATTCTATTCGGCCAATTCACTACACCAATCAAACCTCATTTTTTTTTTTGCATGTTATTAGCTTATAAGACACTCCATCTTCTCTTTAAAACACATAGATATCACACACTTATCATGCAAGGATTTTCCTAAATCTTGATTTTTGGGTTTCTCATCAATTGAAGGCTAAAAGAGTGTTAAGGGTTAAATTGTGGTTGTTTTTAACAAGATTGGTGAAGTAAAAATCAAGCTAAAGTTTTGTTTGTTGGGTCCTATTATTCGGCAGCCCTAGAGTCCAAGGAGAAGAGATTTTCTTAATCTTGATCATCTATTCTAAATCATTGTGAGCTCCTTTATTCCTTACATTGATTTATGAGTTATTTTGGTTTTGCATGTTCTTGTAATTTTATTTTATAAACATACTGGTTCATCCTACAAATAAAATAAACAACCATCCCTCAGAACTTTGATTCTTGTTTTGATATATAAAAGTCATGTTATTGTATATGGGATATGTTAAAATGATGTATAGTGGCATTGCATAAGGTTGATTGGTGATTTAAATAAGTTTTGGATTGATTTAATTGTGATTTGTGAAGACAGTTTTAGGGCAGTAGCAAAAACGTATCATAACTTTAAAAATATGTTGGGGCCTGTGATTTAAATTAATAGGTCGATAGGTATATGTCTATCTCTATGGGATACGTTGGATTGCTCAACCAATGTTTCGGCGAGTGGAGATATGGCCAAAATACGAAACAAGGTCGAATCTGAACCATCGATTAGGATGCGTGTTTTTCTACTGATTATTGAACTAAAGGTTGGGTTTTTAAAACATGGACTTATACTAGACATCATAGGGAAGCTCCAGCACTTGGCCTCACATCGATTGCCATTATAGATTTTATTTTATGGTCGTTTTCGTAAAAGTGTATATTTTGACTAACATTCTGTTTTGGTAGTCTGTCACTAAATTAGAAATTCCCATTGATTGGTAAAAGTTTAGATTGATTGGGTTAATTTTCTGGAAACTAGACTCAAATAGCTTTCCATGGGCGAAAACCTCATATTCATAGCCCTTACGGATTAATAGTTGTAATGATTTCTTTAAAACTGGTCAAATCAGAAAACTGAAATTTTACGTCTTTTCTAATAACATATAAAGTACACAATTATAATAATAAGATAAAAATTAATATATAAAACTTAGTATATGTTTAATTACTTATAAACTCAGGTTATTAGGCATATTTTGGAATAAAACCATTAGTTAAGTCAAGGTGCAACGCCACGCATATATCTAAGAAACATATCCCATAATTGTTAAAAAAAATTTACGTATTGTTTTTACTTTATATTTTACTAAGTCGCGTCACTCCTATAGGTTGTCGGTGATTGTTGGTGATATCTCTCGATCTATATACTCAGCTCCTCGATCTTCGTCGTTTACTTGACTTACGGTGAGTTCATAGCCTCGCTTTTCAAGTATTTTTCTTAAACCCCGCGAGGGAGATGCATGCTAGTTTTTATAAAACGAACACAAGTAGGTTTTTCTCCTAGCTGGGCACCGTATGTGATTATAGGTGTTTGCTTGAGTAGCTTTCGTTCATAAGACCCCCAATCTTTATTGTGAGCTGTCAACTACATGTGATGGGTAGCCACTCATACAATTAATAACGCTATGGGCTTGACAACCGGTTCGGTTTTGGGAAGTTTGTATCGGGATAGTGAGCACTCCCAATAGTACGGACATTATGTATGGAGATGTAAGTAGGTATTGACGAATAATACCTAAGCCTGGGGGCATTCATTATATTATTTAAATGATTTATGGATTTCGTCATGGGATCGGTTGTTCAGCGAGCTCAATCGCCAACTGTTGTTATTAGCTTGTCTGGCCCACAAGTCTATATGATGCTTATGAATATCTATAAATGCTTGTGTTCCACCCTTTTTCAACTATTTATTACTTATAAAACCTATGAATTCACTCAACCTCGTGTGGTCCTTTTTAGCATGTTTCATCTCAGGAAATTGAAGTGCGGAGGCTTGGAGGCAATAAAGAGGAGGATTTGCGCTAAATTTTTGTTCATCATTTAAAAACCCATTCCCCATTAAAAACTTGTTTTAGTTTGGTTATATCCAACTTATGTATTGTATGGTGATGATCTTTTGGGACTACGCTTTTGAACTCTGATAATAAAATAATGGAATGGTTGTTTGTTTTAAAACGTCTCTTTGAGTCGTTCTTTATATCTTGTGATTATTTTACTAATATTTAACACCCAAATTCTTGGTTTCGCTGCATGTAAATTTAGGGGTGTTAAACTAACAAAGTTGTTTGTTTACGAAAAGACTCTTTGGAAAATTTCTTGATTAAGTAGATGTATGACTCATCTTTGACGTTCTTGGAAAATAGTGTTGTTCAGGCGACTTTTCCGTTGTGGAACGAACAAATCATAAAGATTATTCAATTGTCATAATCAAACAGTCTGATTAAATCAATTAATTTTGATCGACTTTCTTTGTCAAGACGAATCGTTTCGTCAGATTCAGGTGCTAACATTAAGGCAAGATTATCATGATAGCAACCTATATCATACAAACGAGGATTAGCTCTTTGAGCTTTCTTGAGGAACTAGGTTTTTCCAAACTCATTTTATAATTTTCGATTTAAGCATATTCATTATTTGAACAGGATTGGGGTTTTAGATACAATATCATTTCAAAAACCTTTGAACTTTTGTTTTCTAAAGCAATGACTGTATCAAGGTTCTTTGTCTTCACGAGTTTTGTAAAGCGTAAGTTGTGGCCTCTTTGCTTATGACATTATGGAGATGGTTTCTTGATGTGCACATAAGCTCTTTTTCATATCCGGAAACTGTTTGATTTAAATCATTTATTTTTAGTATAAGCATTAGATGCCTTTTCAAAATATCGATTTTGTAAGACATTAATCCCTTTTAGCTTTTGCACAATCAATTTCCACCTGTGACGCCATAATTCACATCATTATGTCCTTATCAGTTCCCGACTTGGAACTTTTTAAGGTCTTTAAACATCAATGCTTTAGTCTTAGACAGTTCAGGTTTCCTTCTTTGAAATGGTTATTGATGATTCTAAACTTTAATTTTAGTTTTGAAATCTTTAATTTTACTTTCAATTTATCAACTTAAGCCTTGTTTGATGAATATCAAAAATTTATTTGGTTTTTGCTGTAATCAATTTACATTTTGTTTCTGTAAAATAAAGAAGCAAGCAACTCTCGTTCTTGATTCAAGATCATCAGTTTCATCTGGTCATCCTGTTTCTTGGAAGCTCTATCATAACATATATCTCAATGAATCAAAAGTTGATATTGGTGTCACCTTGATTCCGTCAGCATATACTATGTCATTACTAGATTAGGTTGCTTAGGATGTCTTTTTCCATGGCAAACACATGTATAGTTGTCATTATTTTTTTGTACTTATGCATTGGCTCATGATCATAGTTGGTCAAAATTGTCAACTGGATCTGTTAGTAACCTCTCTGATATATGTGCTTGTACATATAATGTGCTTCCAATTCCTGATCATCAGACTCATCATCAGTATCATCTTTCCAATCAGCTTGTTCTGCATTCAACTGAACCCCAGTTTCCTCTTGTTTACACAATAACATCTTTTCCTTTTTGATAAGTGAGATCCTTTACTCGTTCGGTTTTGAATTCCCGGGATACATGCCCCATATTCCTGCAGTTATACTCTAAATCCCCAGACTTCTGCATAACCGGAGTAGTACCTAACATTTCTCCTTAGCCCCGAAACATTACGGCCAATTCTGATTCATATACCCAGTTCCTCTATTGTTCTTGGAGAATTATCTTGATTAGCTCTACTGGTGTTTGATGAAGTTCGAAGGTTGTTGTTGGTAGGTTTGTAGATTTTCTTAAACGAGAGAGAAATTAAAGCCATGAGTTTGTCAATCTCTTCTCTTTGACATTCCTATTCTTTCAGTAACGTTAGCAGGTTCTGATACATAAGTAGGAGCAGAAGAGGTAACAATTGCTTTTCCTCTGTTTCTGGTAGATTGTTGTGATCTGGTGGAGGAATATTGAGTGTTTTGAGTAGGATGGTTTTGAGGATGGTAAACTGGTTGTTGTTGAGCAACAAGTGCAAGTGGATTAGCAGTACGTGCTAGTCTTTCAGCTCTTATCTCATTGACTTCATTCTGGTGTTGCTTTAGGATGTCATAAAGTTTGTGATAGGAGACAGTCTTCAGCTCTTGACTCTGCTTAACAATGGTCACAAACCTTTGCCATTCTGGTTGTAATTGAAGTAAGGAATCTGGACATTCACTGATGATTTGTAAACATGACCCCACTGATTTTCGAACAAGCTCATTCATCACATTTTCTAAAACCGTGAGTAATACGATTCAAATGATTCACCATCTCGTGATATGAATTTTCCAAACTCCCAATATAGATTGGTTTCAAGATCTTGAACATTGGTTGATTTACCTTGTTTCAACCTTTTAATGGCTTTCCTCATTTCACATGCATTCGGACAAGCATCAACTGTGGAGTAGATATCATTATCTATCCCTGTGAGTATGATCTGAACGGCTTCAGCTTCAGCATTCAGTTGATCTCGTATGTCTTGTGAAACATTCTTATAGTTCTCCATATACCTCTTTGTAGTTGTTTCAGAACTACCTTCAGCAACTGGAACTGTTTTCTCAGCCCATTGATACGTGTATGGTGGATTTTTGAGACAATGATGGATGAGTTCACTGTTAGGTTTGGTGTCAGTGTATCTCTTGATTCTGGATTTCCACTGAACATAATTACCCGGTGCTAACATTGGTGGACGATCTTTGATACTCGCTTCCATGATAGCATTATGAAGAGCATTCGATGATTGAGTTTGCAAATTGGTATTTGAATTTGACATTTTGATAAAGTTGTTGTAAATGGATATCGGATCTTAAGTGTTATGAAGTTATGATTGTATTGTTGTGTGAGACAAAACGCAATGACTTCTAGACAAAATGCAAGATTTGTTGAGATTTGGGCAGCATAACGTTTAGATTTGTTATAAAAAGTGTCTTCAATGAGGCAAAACGTTGTAACAAATCTCAACCTGTAGACAAATCTCAAGAGCAAAACGCAGGATTTCTAGGCAAAACGCAAGAGGCAAAACGCAAGCAGCAAAACGCAATGATGAAGCAAAACGCAAGCAGCAAAACCCAATGATGAAGCAAAACGCAAGCAGCAAAACGCAATGATGAAGTAAAACGCAAGCAGCAAAACGCAATGATGAAGCAAAACGCAAGCAGCAAAACGCAATGATGAAGCAAAACGCAAGCAGCAAAACGCAATGATGAAGCAAAACGCAAGCAGCAAAACACAATGATGAAGCAAAACGCAAGAAGCAAAACGCAATGATAAAGAAAAACGCAAGCAGCAAAACGCAATGATGAAGCAAAATGCAATGATGAAGCAAAACGCAAGCAAGAACACCCCTTCAGATAGGCAAAACGCAGCCAAGAAACAATCTTCAAACTTTCTTGTAAGCTACAAAATGATGTTAAAACCACCTAGTAATGATGCAAGGAATTGATCTAAGCCCGAAAGTACAAGATCAAAGTTTTCTTTTTTTTGTCTTGCTATTTTTCGAACCAAAAAAAACAACCAACTAACCCCACGAATTTCACACAAAACAAACACTAAACACCCCTTGGCGAGTAATACCACATGTTATCCCACTAATTTAATCCATTACACAACACTAATCTTTACCAATAAGCTAGAAAATAAGAAGAAAAACTTAGAGAGAGAAAGTAGAGAGAGAAACCAAGAAAGAAAGTTAGATTAGAGAAATTGGTGGATTACAAGTGAATGAAAATGTAACCAACACCCTTCACCAAGTGTGGTGAAGGGATATTTATACCCATGCCTTGCTAGGTGGCGTATGAGCTTGTAATCTTGGGTCGGGCTTGGCATAACTTGGGCC
>BQNB010038207.1:14053-48913 GCA_026074375.1 Tanacetum coccineum | reverse complement strand
GAAGACAAAACAACATATTCAATGTCTGTAAAAAGAACACTGTTTTTCTTGTCACACATTTGTGAGACACTGACAAGGTTAAACTTAAGCTCCTTAACAAAGTACACATCTTTAAAATCCAATTTACCTGTACTGAGATTACCTTTACCATTAATTCTACCTCCTTTAGGATCTCCTCTAAATGCAACAAATCCACCATCAATTTCTTCATAATCTGAGAGGTAGGACTTGTTTCTAGTCATGTGCCTAAAGCATCCATTGTTATTGATTTGTAGCTTATTTATGTGTGGTGGCATGTTCAAGGAAGTCTTAAGTCAAAGGGAAGCATTGAAGATTGTTTCATTCATGGTGATAGTTTTGTAATATCAAATAGGGGAAGATTGTTGGGTTATTGATTTGATGATTACAAAACTACATGTGCTTAAATGAAGATGAATGAAACATAAGCACCAAAGTCGTCAAGATGTGAAATCTACAAAAAATGGAAGATTTGGTCAAAGATCTTCAATATAAAGATTAGGAAAGATTTAAATTAATTTAAATAGTTTCCTTATCTAATTGATTTACTTCCTTTGCAAGTCTTGATTTCTCCCTATATAAAGAGATCATAGACATATGTTTATTGCATCCAGAAAACACAGACTTTCTATGAGATTCCTGTAAATAAATGTGTTTGTGTGTGTACACGTTTATTTAGTAGTTAGATAGATAGTGTAGACTCAAGGATCTCTTGATCCCTGTTACAATAGGTAACCGTATTATCTTGATCAAATAATATCAGGGCTTGGTGTTTGATAGTAAAACCTTGTTTAATATCATTGTGTTCTTTGATTAATTCTAATGTGCTAATTCGTATCAATGATATTTGTAAAATATATCATAGATGGGCTTAAACGATCTCCACATGTATCCTTTCTACACACTCATGTTTTCCTAAACATGTCAACAGCGATACAGACAAAAGCTAGTTTTCTAAAGCCAAACGCGCATATTCATCAACAAGAAGCAACATCAAAAGGATCTACAACCTAAGTTTCATGCAATCATAGATATATATAAAGGAGGGTTTAGCCTGACATGTTATAAAGAAAGTAAGAAGATAAATCAATCAAACAACACATAGATATATTGAAAGATTAATGATAAATAACCTTACTTGATTAAGACATGAGTTCAGGACAGTACAATAGGGTTTTGAGGCCATAAAAATGACCTATAAAGCTGCTAGAACAACTAGGGTTCGTTTCCCTAGGTTTATACAAAGTTATCCCAAAATTACACACTTAAAACCCTAAAAATGGCTCTATATTTATAGAGATATCGACGAGACGGCGTCCCTTTTATAATCCTGACGCCGTCGCCACGTAGATGATTCTAGATCCTCTTTAAGTCGGCCACATCCTGACGCCATCACCAAGAAAGTCATGACGCCGTCGCTTTATGGATGCGACGCCGTCTCTAGGCTCTCAGTGCACAATTCTTCATGGTTCTTGGTGTAGAGTCGTAATCTTGTCTGTTTCTTTTTCAAATGAGCCCAAGTCACGTGTATTTCTTCAATTCATAAGCTTATTGGACAAAGTGTTACACTACAATTAGCATTATACTATACACATTATAAGACGAACTCGCTTATTATTCAGAAGGCGAATGCTCTACTGAAGAATTTGGATATTTGTATTAGGTTACGTCAATTCATAAGCTTCTGAATCATGAAATATCTTAATATTTTTTAAGAATCTTGGAATTGAATCATAAGCTTAACTACACCAAAGAGTGAAGCAAAATTAGCTACAATCATAAAGTTTATAGCAAACTGACTCATACATAACTCTCAGTACTTTGCTGGAAAATGCAAATTTTTTTTTAGTTTTAATTTTCAACCAAATATATGTTTGGGGTTTAAGAGTGAATGCATGGAGGGTGTAACAAACTATATATTTGTGAATGGGACCAGTAAAATTAAAATGAATTAACATATAGAGAAATCTTACAGGATTTTCAACCTTTACACCAGGTGAAGCACATACGGGATCAGCAGGCTCAACAATCTTACATACGAACTACGTCATCCCTTAAAAGCAAAAGCATCACAATTAGTTTCTCTAAACGTAAACGCTTTAACAACGACTTATACTCCAACGAATGTCACAGATCAAAGAGCTTTAACAGATTATTCGCCATTCCAGTTGGATTCAAAAATACAATCAAGTGTCTACATCCATAAACTGAGCATTGTAGTAATATATAACACTAAGCTATTACTAAATTCTAAATTAAATAGATAAAAGAAAGTATTTTTGGATCAGCCCAACTCCCACCTGCCCGGTTACTGAAAGCTATATTTAACGTTTTGCAGAAATTTCACTGCAAGTTCACCCGGTTACTTTGTAAGGCACGTCTTGTCTCATCCAATATTGTTGTTGATCTTTTTTTATGTCACCTATAATGCCATTATAATATTATGAGCTTTAGAATGGTTTTTTTCATCGAGAATATACAAACTCACCGTTTCATTTTCACTTTTTAAGTCATATTATATTTTTGTAGATCCAAGTTCATTTAAGATGGCTTTATGTCCCATTTGGGTCATTTTTTTTAACTAACTGCATAAAACATTTGAACGGTTTTATTTAGTTTTGATTTTATTTTAAAACATTTTGTGGATACCAGGGGACTCATCCGCACCTTCCATCTTCATCCCATCCAATGGATGAGATTAAATTGTCTATATACACTAGAGGAGTATTTTTGTACAACATATATATCTATTTTTTGATAAACATCTCATAATACACACACATATAATGTGTGTTTTCTTGCAGTTTCTTTTTTTCTCTCTCTACACCCTGAAATATCAATACAAACAACTAATCGATCGATCTTTAATCCATTATCTTATTTTGAATCGATTATCTTATTCTTCAGTTGATTAACATGAGGTTGAGACCTATTTTTATTTTAGCTTATTTGATTTGAATAAGCTTATTTGTTTATCATCGTTCGATTTTATGAGCTTATATTTCAGCTTATTTTGAACGAATGATCTGAATTATTTGTTTCTAGTGATAAGCTAACTTATTAGGTGATTTATATAAATAAGTTTATTAATCATCATCATATGTATTTATTTGGCTGAACTATAAGCTAGCTTATTAGCTTATTTTGATGAATTACAAGCTATCTTATTAGCTTATTTAAGTTGCTAGTGTTAATAAGCTTTATTATTAGTTATTTTTTATTTTCTGAATAAGCTCTATTAGATTAATTTGTTGATGTAAGCTGAATTAAGGTGTATTTAGCTTATGAGTTAGCAATAAGCAGTTTTAAGTAGCTTTTGGTTAACGTGTTTGATATATCATATATCATATATCATATACGTTAATTTTCATACGTATATCATATATGATATTGTTTTGTCATATGAATATGGCACGTGATTATCATATACGATATTTCATTTTTTCAAAAAACAATTTATTTATTCTTTTATATTCATTTTATATTTTCAGAATTAAAGAACATAAATGCTTGTTCATTATGTCGAAGTTTTGATCACAACAAAAGGAGGTGCCCTAATAGGTTTGAAAATCAAGAACAAGTCGTGGTTCAACATTAAATTGTTGTTCAAGAAGAAATTGTTGTTTAAAAAGTACTCTTTTATGTTTTATTGTTATATGAACAAGTGTTACAATTCCTTTTTCACTTGAAATTTGTTGTTTTTTATTTTACATGAATGTGATTCTATTATATATCATATGTGATATTCTACGAAATCATATATGAATTTACATCAGTTTCTTTTACATTTGAATTATCATATGTGATATTTGTATTTTACAATTTGGTGACAAAGTATCATATGTGATTTCTTTCATAAATCACATATGATTTAACATGATCATCACTTATTAGCTATTATACTTGATGTTTAAACAATGATAACATGTGTTCCTGTTCTAATGCTATATTTACGAGTGATTATGAATGTGTGCATAAAACTTACACAAAATAGACATAGTATTCAAAATCAAATACGCAAGACAATGTAGTAGTTTCAGACGGTTACCAAAATCGTCTATAGAAAATAAATGGAGATCACATTTTTTTCGTGTGCATCTTTGCAAAGCGCACACTCCGTTCTTGGCAATCTCTCTGTTGTAGATTTTCATATGCATCATTAAGAAAACCCCACACTCCGTTGTATTGTCTTTTTGTAGCTCACTTTGGTCTGATGATTGTTGTTTCTTAATGTTCACTTATCTGGCCTTCAGATGATTGAATTCTTCAAAATTCCTTAAAAACAGCTTTCTCTATAAAAATAAAAAGATTTTATTTTATTTCAGGCACATTATCATATATGATATATTATAGTATTCAGAAGTTGACTAGCAGATTATCATATATGATATTATACATACAACTAACTTTTAATTACTCACCAAGGGATCGCAAACTTGCTTGTATTTTAGTTTCAAGCACATTATCATATATGATATATTATAGTGTTAAAGAAGTTAACTTTCAAGCAGATTATCATATATGATATTATACACAAAACAAACTTTTTAGTACCCATCAGAAGATCACAAACAGCTTGTATTTTATTTTCAAGCACATTATCATATTTGATATAGTATAAATGCTTAAAACCTAGCTTATATCATATATGATATAGTACTTAAGTTTTTACAGTTTTTCAGGCAACTTTTCATATATGATTTTTCACTAACATGTCTTACAATATCTCTTCACTGTAGATTAAGCCATAAAACCCGATGATTCATAAAAATAAGGTAATAAGTTAGCTTATAATTCAACATAATCAATTCAGATGATGATAATTCATTAGCCTATTCACATCAATCACCTAATAAGCTAGCTTATCATTCAACACGATAAAATCACATAATTCGTAAATAAGCTAAATTTATAAGCTAAAAACCCGATCATCTTATTCACATCAAAACTAAATTCGTAGATAAATTCACATCAAATAAGCTAAAAAAGGATAAGCTAAATTATAAGCTTATTCACATAAAATAAGCTAAAGAAAAATATATAAATACAGATCAAATGAACTTTACCTCATGTTAATGAACTGAAGAAGAAGATAATCGATTTACAAAGGAGATGATTGATTAATTAGATGTTCGTGATTATTGATTCAGATCTGATTTGTTTGTGTGTGTTTTCAGTGTGTGTTAGATGAGAGAGAGAGAGAGAGAGAGAGAGAGAGAGAGAGAGAGAGAGAGAGATAAAGTGATAGATATAAAAGACGGGGTGTGAGTGATTGGAGGTATGGTTGGTGTGGGACGTGAAATGACCATAATATCCCTTTACTTTTTTTATTAATTTTTGTTTTGTTTAATAAGAGAGTTTTAATCTCAGCCATAGATGGGTTTTAGATGGCAGGCTTGGATCAGTCCCCAGTATCTAAGGAAGGGAGGGTATCCAATATAACCCTCCTCTAAATTTATTTATGTAACTGTTAAACTTTGTATCGAAACTGTTTAACTTTGTATTTAAAAACCTTAAGAAATTAGCCATCTTCAAATGACTTAAACATCCCAAAATACATAACGGAATGCTTACTTCTTGCAAGAAATCTGCAAGACGTTTCCTTTAGTTCTATTTAAATCCCATCGATTCAAAAAACTCCAGAATGTTTTCACACGCGCCTTGATACACAATCTTGCCATTAAACAATTCACAATCTCTGGTGCAGGCTAAAGGAGTGAAATGGTAGTTGTTCCTTCAAGAATGTGAATGAATTGGTTAAGAGACTTCACGATTTGAAAAGTTATGGAACTATCCAATCCTGTTGATATCTTGTCTGTAAGAAGAATCTTTGATGGTCTAACTATAATTTCACCCGTTGTCACACGCTTCCTTTTTTCACCAGAGATTCCCCTTTTCATTTGATCCCCTAACATAGTATTTGCATATATATCTAACCCAACAGCTGCAACTATAAATGGTTTGAATTTGGTTATAGAAGCCAAAATTTAATTTTTTAAAATCGCACTGCTCAATCTTTAAGAAATCCTTCTATGTTGTTTTTATAAACGTACGACCTTTTTGGTCAATCTTTAAGCAAAAAATTGGACCAAAAGTGTTCCATCTTAACCCAACCCTATCCGTAAAATAGTTAACCATTTTGACCCGTTTCCGAACACATCCGACATTCTAATTTTTCCACCACTAATTTATGCGATCAGACCTTGAGAGATAATCTGTGACGTTCTTCTCCATCATGGAGGGTTTTTCAAAAGGAGAATGCTTTACTAAAGTATCTAGATATCTAGAAAACAGAACAAGGAAAATTAAAACAAATACATGGAACAAATTTAGAAGAGTAGAAGAGGAAGATTAAAGAATAAATCACTCTTATTTACCATTTAAATTGATTTTGACCAAGTGTTTGTAACAAAGGTTCAAAATCTTTTAAAGCATTTGAACTTTTTTCCATAAATCTACTTTTACAAACTCAAGCTTCTTACTTTTTAAAACGCATACATTTTTTGTTTGTTTTTCCATCTCATTTTATTCTAACAAATATGTGAGCATAAGAACACTTGTACTCATATATCTGACAAAAAAATGTTTATTAAAGTATTTCAAAAATAGTACAAAAATATATCGCCTCAACCCAATCCAACCCCTATTAACCCGTAACAACAAAAAAAGAACGACCAAGAGAAGTAGGTGCTATTTGTTGGTCCATGTAAATCGTGTAATATTTGATCATATTACCATGAGACCCATTTAACTAACTAATAACATCATTTGTACTTTTCAACATTTATAAATCTTATTAGAAATGAATCAAAGATTTACAAGTGCACTCGGTTGTTTGTGGACCAACAACCGGGATATTGAATAACAAATAAAACTCACATTGTTCATAGCTTTGCTTATGAACCAATGAGAGGAGGACCCTATCACTATAATAATTTGTATTATTTTTGTGTTTAGACTCTCTAACATATCTATATTACAAGTGAGCATATTTATAGGAGAGGAAAGGCAAAGCATCCAAAAGAAGCTTTCAATAAAGTACTAAAGCAAATAGTTATTTTAACTATTTACTTTATAGCTACCTAGTACTTTATAGCTACTCATGTACCTTTTTGTCTTCCTTGCTTTTTGCATTTAGGAAGTTCTAGTTAATATCTTCATGTCTTCACTTCAGAGATTGTCTTCGGGAGTCAATGAGCCATTTGCCAATACTCACTGAGTCCATCATCCTGATCTTGGTTCTTTCTTAACTCATTGAGGTCCGATTCAGATTATGATGAGTCTTTCTTTTAGACTCTGAAGAAGATGACTCGCTAAACTTATTCAAGTTGAGCGACTTGTTTTCTACTTATGCTATATTTCATACAAACCATGTATGAGGGACAATTAGACTCTGAATTGTAATTGAAAGTCCCAATTCAATGTCTATATGGAATATATCACTTATCAAATACTCAATAACACAAGTAATAACTTTTCAATCGTGTAATGTTTTATTGATAAGAATCAAAGTATTACAATGTGCTATGGATCACATAAGTTGAATGACAATGTAAGATTACCCTTTAAACAAGTAAACTTGACTTTGTATCAAGTTT
Source organism: Tanacetum coccineum (assembly GCA_026074375.1). Taxonomy (NCBI): domain Eukaryota; kingdom Viridiplantae; phylum Streptophyta; class Magnoliopsida; order Asterales; family Asteraceae; genus Tanacetum; species Tanacetum coccineum. Next base: position 41,297 of record BQNB010038207.1, on the reverse strand, counting down.
ATAAGCGAACTTATGTAGACGAGCTGATAGGATCAGAGGTCTCCTATGTAAGTTTGACAAAGGAGTAAATGCCTATCATAAATACAATAATAAAAGCGATGGCATTTATTCCTTACAGCATTCTCTATTTATACTAATACGAGGTTGCGTCCTTAGTGGGGGTAGTTGCAACGTGTCAGGAATCTTGTGGAGGACGTACGAGGTATTTAATGCACATCCATTCTTGGAAACTACCCGTCCATACTTTAGTGAACAGTTCTACCAACTGTTCACTGCTTTTACCAACTCGTACTTGTGTTCAGGCTTTAAGTCAAATACCTTATTGTCCCGGCAATAAGCTTTATTGACTTATCCCGCCTAAACTTTCAGAGAAGCTTAAGTTCAGCTTGCTCTTCTCCAAAGGGTAATAAGATCCTCAGGGTATTGTCGCCCCTGACTCTCCTCAAACCTTTAGCGTATTCCATCTACATACTAGCTGATATCCATCCTAGCTGACGAGTATGTCTTCAAGTAATATTTGACTTTCTTAAGGACGTCTTTGACTTGAATACGTCTGAAGAGATCGCTGATGCTTTTCACTCAGCGAGTCCTTCTTTACCCGCTGATACCCAGCGGGTCCTTCAATACTTAGCCTAATTTTTGATTAAATCTAGTCACTGATTACTGGGCTCTGAATCGGCCCAACAATCTCTCCCTATTTGAATATAAATTATGCTAAGTAAACATTATTGTAAGTGAGTACACAACTTCTTCTTACACATAATTGACATAAAGATTAGCATATATATATATATATATATATATATATATATATATATATATATATATATATATATATATATATAAATACAAATAAACTTTTATCCTAATATAAAAAACATTTTTATGCGTGAAATATTTTATTTTTTTGCGAAATACTTATGTAATTATTATTTTTTTTTTTTTAAATTGTGAAATTCGGGTTGTTCGGGTCAAACTGAGAACCGAACCGAATTCAAATTCGGTTTTCGGTTTGGTTTTGTTGAATCCTGTTCGGTTCGGTTCGGTTTTCGGTTTGACCCAAAAAAATTAACCGGAAATACCGACCGATTTTAACGATCCTACGAGTACCACTGATTCGACACAACAACCTTAGTTTTCGGGTGACAAAAAAATTAACCGAACTAAATGAACGGAATTACCAAACAACCCTCGTTACCGGAATGATCAAACAACCTAACTTAAGCGCATCACTTGATAAAAGATGCTAGAAATAAATGAAAAACCGATTGTAGCGTCTTGTAGAATGATAGAACCCGCATCGTATTATGTTTATTTATAAGAATATTTATAGGACTGAGTACATAAAACCTTAATTGGCCTTACACCCACAAACGATGAAAGATAATGGAAATTATTATTGATTGAATTGTTTTCAATTACATAACAAACCATGTCTATTTATAATAGAACATTGCTTTGAGAATAAGCTAACATAAACTAAACCCTGAATCTAATGAACCTCAAGCCCACAAGGGCTTGGGCCAATATTTATTCGTCTAACACTCTCCTGCAGTTTGAACGGGGTCTTCGATACAGACAAACTAGATGAAAGTAGAAGCCGATTCTTCTTCTCTTTTTCTTTTTTGTTGCTCGTTTGCATAGAGATTGACTTGTATATGACGACATAATTGTATATTGCTTCGCAGTTTCCTCCATTTTTTACGACATTTGCTTTTTTTTACGTCATGACTTATTTTGCCTTTAGGAGGGAGAGGCAATTTGGGCAACTTTTGTTGTCAACCACAATGATCTTCGTCAACGAAACATTTAGATGAGGAAAAAAGGGTTGATCTAGGCAGCTCAATATTTTTTTGGGTTTTGACGGCTAGGGTTTAGGGTTTATGCATTGAATACGAAAAATAAAAACCTAATTAATAATAAACAATAAAGCGAAAAAAATCGAGGATCCCTCTGGATCACCGACAAGTAGCCGATGACCGGAGGATAGTTAAGTTTTGTTTGTCGATCTTACCTAAAGCTCGGATACCATGATAGATAATGAATAAACCCCGCAGGTATAATTTTATTATTGAACGCAATATATAGGAGATTACATAATGAAACCCTAACGGACTCAAAACCCACAAATGGGCTTGAGCCATACGAATTTATCATCTAACAGCGTCGACACTGAAAGGATTTCAGAATCTCAAACCAAACAGTCACGACTACCCAAACGAATCTAGTGGGTTCTTCCCGCCTTGGCACCTTCCCTCTCCTGGTATTCTCTCGATTCTTCCCACCTTCCCTCTCCCATCTTCATCATCAACACGTGTCTCCCCCACCCATCCGCAGATTTAGAAAAACATAGACAAACCAAGCGGTGTCCAGAAACACACACACACACACACAAAACAATCGGTGTCTAAAATCAAACGCTGCTTTGATCTTGATTAGATTTGGGGATAATCTTGCTTAGATTTGGGGTCTCTGTTCTCCATCTATTTTTGAATTGGGTTTTTATTTTATTTTGGTCAGGTTCCATTTTGCGAGATTAAGATGGAGCAAAGGGTCAAAGGACGAGCAAAACAAACACCAACAGTGAAGGCTTATAAGGTTAAAACTGATATCAAGAAATGGTCAATATCACAGGTTGTTGATGAAGTTGGACAAAATGTGTTATGGATAACCTGACCCAAATTGGCTATTATTGACAAGGTAAGCGCTCTAGAAATAGTTACTGTTTTCCCCCATCTTCTTACAATGTCATTTTCTAATATTATAAATAATATATGATTATTGTGTCACAGTGTTTGGATATTGTTCATTGCCGTATTTGATAGTCTATTAAGTAATTGCACATGTTTACTGCTAAATGTGGTGTTCTTTATAGGAATTCATTAGCCAGTCGGTGAGGAAATTGGTATTTTTAGATGAAAAATAAAAGAAAATTGGTCCCTAAGTGTCTTAACGTGGGGCAGTGATTCATTGGGGAATAGAGAGGCTTCCAATATAAATATGTCATATTTGGAAAGTGAATCAACATTGCATTAAAAGTTGCTGGACTAAAACATGACATTTAGTTTTTTATTTAGTACGTCAAGAAAGCTAAATCCGTTTCGCAACACTTGCGTTTTTGGTAATCATCTACTACTAGACTAATCTTTTATGTGTTAAATTTCTCATTTTTAGTATTACTACTACCTAAATTGGTAGCAGAAGCCATTTGACAATTCCACTATTAAGGAGGTCGGGTTTAATATATTTAAGATCACATTTTACTTTTGATTAATTTGTTAATGATGATGCCTTTTCTGGTAATGTACGGATGCTATGGTAAATGACGTTGATTAATGAAGTTATCTAATTATGTTTACTGCTGCAAATGATGTAGATATAATATATATATATATATATATACATCAATCTATTTCTGCTTTAGTGACCTAACATTTCCTGAATATGATGACATTTAGTTACTTCAGATAATAATGCAATCAGTTTTTACTCCAGATAATCTTTTATCGAGGCTAATAAACCAATCAGTTTGCATATGCACACGACAAAGCTATTACTGTTTTTTTTTCCGAAATAATTTGTGTAAGGTTCGGGGATGTGTTCTGCTTAATCCTTTTCATCAAAACCACTAACCCATAAGTAATATATATGCAGGTGCGAGCAGCTCGATAAGGCACAAACTGCCGATCATGTAAGTAATAGATATTCTTTTGATCAATTTATCTTAGAAATATTTATACAAAAAATTACAAATGGATATTTATTTTTTACTTTCAGCTTTAGAATGTCTTGCAGTTGGAGATAGTTCATTATGGAAAGGTGCAGGGTGGTGGTGGGCCTGAGCGGATGGCGATGCAGTAGCAACAAACGGTTTTTGGCACAACTGTTACCTGGCCCGCAATTATCCTTGGCCCAGCCAAGCCCACTGACGCAAGTGCAACAAGTGAGACCACATCAAATACGACATTTGATGCTGGTGACGCAGCAACAGCATCAAATGAGGTTAAGTCGTATCCAACAACCATCTATTAGGCATGTGTAAGTATTATGCTTCATTTCTCATCCTAAGTTAAAAAATTGTGACATATTTTTAGGCATAATTTGCAGATAACGGGTCAAAATGGGTGTTCAGGCATAATTTGCAGTTGATGTTGAAATGGGTCGGGTCAGGTTTTGGGTTTCCTGTAACATCCTGGTACAAAAGTTCTAATTTAATTTTTCTTATTAACAATCAGTTAACCATTCTTACACATTTCAGGTTCAGGGTGGAATTAATCCACAATATGGCTCTGGACCCGTACTTGGAGCGCCCAAAGAAGAAGGTGGCATTGGAGATATGGCTGCTGCAACATTCTTCTGCAAACGTTCAACGTTAAGGGGTGAATGGCTGTCGCTGTTGCAACATTCTTCGGAAAGGTGAACTCCCGAGATCTAATTATATTTTATGTCTATGTGATGCAATTCACTTTGGTACTAACAATAACCCAATAAAAATGACAATATAAGTAATTAAGACCCTTTTTCTTTTCATTTTCAGATTTTGACTTCTCATTGAACAATTGCATCATCTTCATTGGATAAAACTATGAGAGTATGGGATATTCCAAATGGCCTTTGCATTCGAGTAATATATGGAGTTACCTCTCAGCTATGTATTCGGTTTCATCCTGCAAGTGTACATCAACAGTGAATACGTTTTTAAATACGTAATGTTATATTTTAGACTTCTTTCTCTTAAAACATTATATCATCTTTTGATTTACTGTTGGGTTTAAATCTCTACTTAGAAATTGATTTTCATTAAAGTTTATATATCGACTTTGGCATCTGTCTTTTACCCCTATCGTATGGTCTATCGGTTTTGGTACGGGGGACAATGGTACACTTTAATCATAATTCAGAAAAACCTAATTCGTTTCTCATCTTGGGATTATAATCACCTCAATGCATATAAAGAAATATTATTGGCCATACACTAATGCTCTTCTTTTGACTATTTACAGGTGAATAATAATTTTTTTACAGTCGTCAATGCAAACAAAGAAGTCTTTGGAAGTCAGTGTCGTCAACTACTCTGTAGCTTTGTAGACTTTGAAGTTTCCATTTCTTATTCAATCTCTCGATGTGACAAACGTTATTTTTTTCTCATCTCACGTGTTCAATTTTAGTACAGGAAGATTAATAAGTTAGATAGTTGTGGACAGTGCGGTGATTAGGTGCTCATTTAGACTCATTTGCTTACAAATAGGCTAATATAGATTAACGGGTCAAATAATTGTTTTTAACCAAAAAGCGAACGGGTCAAATCCAAGTTAGATTTTAACGGTTAACCATTTTATAATAATGGACAAAAAGTATGTGAGTGCTACCTAACCCTGCTCTGTTTTGCACATGCTAAATATTATTTTTGTGCAATCCAAATGTAATTTTACCCAATGCCTGACATGCCCATGTTGCTACTGTCAATGATAAGTCCCACACTCCCTACTTAATGGTTGTTTTGGATTTTTAGGGATCTATATAGACAGTTAAAGTAAATCCTCATCAAGGTAGAGTGTCTGGGACTGATCGCACAAAAACTAGCAGCAAGCATAAATCTAAATTGACGTCTCTTTGTTTGATACAATCTGAGGCGAGGGAATAGGATAGTACGTTTCTGACACAGTAAGGCCAAAGAGGAATCCAGATAGTAGTAGCTGAAAACCACAAGGTGATCAAATCCTCTGGGATCACTATTTTGCTACATCAACTGACTTTTTGTAGCAACAAGTACTGTAATTAACCTTCATGTAATTTAAATGCCACATGAACATGTTGGATATATATCTTTTATTATATGTGGAATTGGATAATCTGCAATTCAAGTGCAACAAAGCGATCAAGTTATGGATAATTCTTAATTTTGTACTCATCGTCCAAAGTCAGTTCTGAGTACATTGGTTATTAGCAAGTCGTCCATGTTTACATACGTCGATTGTGGGCTGCATACTACTACTTCGTTATTGTCATAACATTGCTTAAGATACATTCGTTTGCAAACACCCCACCGCGGAGCGCGCCTGGGTACACTTTCGCCAAATAAGATCGCCGCCCGCTAACCGTCCCGCAGCGGAGCGCGGGCCTCCCAGCTTGTTTGATACTATTTGTGGGTGGGGTGCGGCTCAAATTGAAGAAATGACATGCAACTAATGAAAAGTTGTTTTTGAAATATGAGTGACAAAAGTGAGATGTTCAGATGTCACTAAACCTAAGAAGTAATAAATGACATGCCACAATACGTGACTCTCTAACATCACGTTACGCAGCCATTGTCTAAAGTCCATAGCATCAAAGATTTCTAGGGATGTCACCCGTGGGCAATGGACATGAGCACTAATAACCCATCACGCTTACTTGTGGTTTTTTTCTCACCCACCACCCGCCCGTCACCCGCTGGTGGTTACAATTTTCTACCCATGCCTGCGGGTATTCTTTGCCCACGGGTAAACCCATGGGTTAGTGAAATGCAACAAAAACACAAAACCATGATATGAAAACTAACTATTAAATTGCGTAATAAATAACAATATTAAATTACCAAATATCAAGTTCCCAAAATACTTGAACATATGTCTAATACTAACAAATTAAACATCATTACATCAAATCACAATCATACTAATTCATTTCCCCCAAAATCGTAAATTAGGGCTAGAAACCCCAAATTACCACAAAATCCAGTTCGATCCAATTGAATCGTAGTGATATATTTATGTTAGACGAGGGTTTATCTAATTGCTGAACATCGATAGTGGTAATCGACTGTGGAGCTTCCCATGTTGGAGTAAGGATCAAAATTGATGCATCGTATCTAAACTTCAAACCAAAATCTATGTACTCACAAGCAGTATGGTAGTAAATTGATAATGTTTGGTCTGAGGGTTAAGGAGAGGGAACGGCATTGATATAGTGTGGTTGGTTTAAGGGTATGAGTTATAATTTTTCTTGTTCCAGCTAGTAAACTCGTAGCATAGTGATTTGCAACTGAAAATTAAATGCTGCCGAATAGATCTAGGTAGGATATAAATAGTTAGTGCTTGTGTCTGTTCGTCATCGTTTCTCTGGATACATATGTACTAGAACTTGACATCGTAATCACCGAGGTGAATAAAGTCGATGAAAATAAGAGTTCTGCTGCCATATATGGATAGAACCACAGACACTACTTTCTGGTTAGAATAAGTCATGGCTTCTGAGTTGCGTCCTGCCTTTACTGGTAAGAAAGTTGACAAAATGATGACTTCCTCAAAAGGATACACTAGGAGGTCAAAAGGGATTTGTTTTTCAGCCTCAAAATGGTGAATCTTTATATTTGATGACAAAAGACTATAAGAATAGTCAGTTTGAAGGATTTTATATGTTCAAACTCAAAGTCTTATGTATTACTATTGCTAGAGGTGGCGATTTCGACCAATCTACTTATGTCTGGGAATCTGGGATGATTTGGTTTGTGTTTTACTGTATGTCTTGTGCATAAACCGGGTATAATAATAAGAGAGAGCATAAAAGAATACAGGTCAAATGGGCTGAAAGTCTCCCAAAGCGTAGATTAAACATCCTGAGTGAGTTTAATTAAAACCTTGTATTATCATTGAAATAACTTAATATCTCTATTGTACCAAACAGTTTATAATAGATTCCCAAATTATAACCAAAAAAGTGATTCGGGTAAATGGGCCGTTTCGACTGCTACCAAAAAACTCGTTTTTTGTTTAATCTAAGTCCATTATGACCCATTACTTAAGCCACATGAACCTCCCATTTTGCCACCCATTGTTACCTACTCTGAATTAGAGGATTCTTTGATATATACTCCCTCTGTCCCATAATTATTGTCCCCCGAAAAAAAAAACACAGTTTAATAAAAGTGCATTCATTACTGCTTTCTCTCTCTTACTTTTTGACAGAATGACAGTTTTACCCTTAGCTAATTAATTAAAGTCTTCTTTAAAGTTCGTAATAATAATTTCAAACAAGGGTAATATAGTAAACTTAATCAAACTTTCCTATCTATTTTTAGTAGTGGACAATTAAATTGGAACGTCCCAAAAAAGAAACATGAACAATAAAAATGTGACGGAGGGAGTATAGGCTAAGAAATGTTCATATCATTGGATTTTGTTTGATGCACTAACTTGTGAATTATTTGTGTCGACAGCAGCAAGAAAAAATTGGAGAAAGAAGCAAGAGAGTGAGGGAACAATTACTACAAGAAAGCAAAGATCGAGACCCAATTGCTTAATATATTCAGTCGTTCGGTTAATGTGTCATTCAGTGCAATACAGTGAAGATTTTGTTAGTTCCGGGGTTCTTATGTCAACAATCCGAACATATAGATAAATCTCGTTACTTCAAGGCGAGTGTTTCGCCCCCACTATTCGAACGAATAACGTGCAACGGGTTATGGCGAATCACCTCCCAAGATACAATAAAGCAACGTATGTAGAACTTTATCAACACTACACGAGGTGGTGATAAACCAGATGTACTACTGAGTTTTCAAGGATTTGTGACACTAAATATTGTGTTTCTTAAGCAACACAATAATTCAGCAATCTAGTATATAAGACAATTGTTTTGGTGTGTAAAAAGAATGAATTTCGTATGTTTAAAGGCTGAAATTCGTGGTTTATATATAGGCTAATTCGTGACCTTTCAAAGAGTCACATAACCTTTCAAACAGCCCCCTTTAGTGACACATCCGTTCAGTCACAAAAACAGTCAATAGTCACAACCTTCTGAACAGTAGCGACGCTTCAGTCGTCCCTATTCTGTCGCTAACTGTCATATGCAGCAGTTATTGAATGAAAGGGTGTGTTGGTTCAGATTGGATGCAATGGTCTATCCATCCCTTCATTCCTCACGTATTTTTCAGCCCACATATCTTGTTATTCCAACATAGTAACAAGTAAACCAACATCCACATCAACCCAAATTCATTTCATACTTTTAACCACCATGGAACAATTCTCTTTATTTCCTAAGACTTGACCCAAATAATTAAATTTACATGTTTATTTTAAAAATCTCCAACAATCCCCCACCATTTTTAAAATAGACTCAATTTTAAAAGAAGACTTACACAGAACAAGACGTAAATAGACCCTCAAATCCTCGGGGGTGTTATGCATAAGTAAAGGTGGAATATTACACCTTGAACCTTTACGTAGTGAAAGCGCTCAAGTCTAACTAGGATAAGATTGGTTGAACCAAAGTCATCGAACCATCTTTCTTTATGTGTTAGACGGAAACGCCTCACGCATCTCCTTCCTCTCATTCATTCAATCCATTATAAGCCGACCCTTTAACCGGCCATGTGTTATATCTTGGTTTCTCAAAATGCTATAGAGCCAAGCCCTTAAGCTCATAGGAAGCGACCACACTTCCACATTTAGATAGGTGGACCTTATCAAAAGTGTTCTCGTAACTATGAACACTCAAACACAAGGTGTGTTATAAGTCCATTAAGAATTATATTCAACCTCTAACTACATTACGATTCCAAGTTCCACTATTCCTGGGATGGTGTGACGTAACTATCGTAGAACTTCAGTCACGTTCGGATGATGTACTTTTACTTGTTCTCGAGACTTGGTGAATTACCAAGCGTCAAGTCAAGGTTCCATCATGGGTGACTATGTATTTGTGGGCTTGGTCCCATCCCTCACATATTTCCATCAGTTTTACACGATAACTTCCTATCCGATAATAAGAAACTGTTGGTGATCACCCCATCTTCATTGAACTGATTGAGTTGTGTATCTAAATATGTGGTGACTTCACGGCACACACAAATTTGTGGCATTTATTTATTGTGTAAATGCAGATTACCTATTAAACAAAACCTCCTGCTACGTCACTTCTTTTCAACATGCAGTGATGACTAGATGAGTTCATGTTACGACTTGTTTTCTTTGATCATACGACAAGAAACCCCCACCATGCTCTCTAGTCTCTTTGATCAATTAGCAAATTGCACATGTGTATATGTTTTGTCTTTACATACATTCATTACATTGTAAACCATGTTCCATTAATTTGGAAATCCAAATATAAACAAAGCATGAGCCTGGAACATACCATTGTTAATCAAACAAGACATCATCATACTGCCATTCAGTAATTAAGACTAAGATATGCATAAATCGTCATCTTAGTGAAGTGTATTATATACACTTAGTCTAATATGAAGAAATATAATTTCCACAATCTGACAAACAAGTGTGATAAGATAAAAACGTTTTTGTTATCTTATCCTAATGTATTTGACTGTATAAGATATGATGCAAACATTTGATACTTGTCCATGAAGTAATTTTCCTAGGCCTTACGTTGAAATGTATTACCAGATTAATAAAATCATCCTTACCTTGATGCAAACATTTATATAAGATACAAATCAAGACTTGAAAGGCCACGCTAGACTTCATCTATTTTCCTAATATATCATTAAATTAGGTACAAGATGTTCATTTATGCACTTGATATGGATTAATAATTTTAATGTAAAAAGGTTGAAAAAGAAAGCTTGCACAGAAGGAGCCTGGTAGAACGTTATATTAACATGTATATCGACAAATCTAGATTTCTAAAGAAATTCAATGTAAAAATAAATATTAAGTTTTATATTTATGCATTATATATAAGTACATTATCAGCACCTGCATCATTAGCGTTGCTTATATCAGTCATACATACATCATTTATACTTGAATTCACAACATTATCTATGTTTAGTTTAAACATTCCTCCGCTAAGATAGCCTTTTCCGACGAACTTTCCGCCCTTAGAGAGGATGAATTTATTAGATTCAAAGACAAGCTTGAAACCAAATTTGTTAAGGATAGAACCTGACATCAGATTCTTGCGGACATCGGGAACATGGAAAACATTGTTTAAAGTTAGAGTGTTTCCAGAAGTGAACACTAAATCAACTTTTCCTATTCCATGTACTTGTGCATTTGAGTGGTTACCCATGTAAAGTATAGTCTCAAATGGCTCATATGTTTTAAACATGGCTTTGTTGTTGCACACGTGACGGGTTGCCCCAAAGTCCACCCACCAAGATTGTTCTTCATCGAGAGAGAATGCCTCGGAGATCATAGCCACATAATTGCTATCCTTGGTTTTGTCATTTTCCCTTTTCTTTTTCTTTTTAAAAGCTCGACAATCTCGCTTGAAATGTCCCGGTTTGTTGCAATGAAAACAAACCACATCTTTTTATTCTTTTTGGACTTGTCTTTTCCTTTGTCATCTTGATGCTTCCTCTTTTCCCTGGCTTTGGAAGACTCTCCCTTTTCTTCAACTACATGTACTTTAGAGGCATCATCGTTGGTTTTATTTTCCAAACGATATTGTTCTTCGACGAGAAGATGCTTTCCAAGTTCCTTTAAGGACATATCATCCTTTCGATGTTTAAGATTTTTCTTAACATCTTTCCATGTAGGTGGGAGTTTATCGATAATGGATGCTACTTGGATTGATTCATCCATATTCATGTTGTGTTGTGTGAACATGCTTAGAATATGTTCAATCTCATACATTTGATCCATAATAGGACGCGAATCTACCATTTTGTAAGAATTAAATTTAGAAACGATAAATTTCTTACTTGTTGCGTCTTCTGTGAAGTACTTTTGCTCTAGTGCATTCCATAGTTCACTTGCCGTTTCGATATTTTGGTAGACATCAAACAATGGATCCGACATTGCATTGAGGATGTGCCCTCGACATATGAAGTCATCATTTTCGAACTTGAGTCGTTCGCGAGCAGCGTTAAGAGTTTCATTTTCAGTTTCCACGGGATACGGCTTGGTGAGAACATACGCCCCTTTCAATGTAGCCAACAAGAATTGCATCTTTTTCTGCCACCTTTTAAAACTACCACCATCGAAGCGTTCTAACTTTACAATATCACACGACATTTGTTGAAGATTCTTTGATGCCATCTTTATCCGGAAATCGCTTTAAGATTGTTAGTTCCGGGGTTCTTATGTCAACAATCCGAACGTATAGATAAATCTCTACTACTTGTTACTTCAAGGCGAGTGCTCTCTTTCATTAAAGCGATTTCGCCCTCACTATTCGAATGAATAACGTGCAACGGGTTATTGGCGAATCACCTCCCAAGATACAATGAAGAAACGTATGTAGAACTTTATCAACACTACACGAGGTGGTGATAAACCGGATGAACTACTGAGTTTTCAAGGATTTGTGACACTAAATATTGTGTTTCTTAAGCAACACAATAATTCTGGTATATAAGACAATTGTTCAAAGAGTCACATAACCTTTCAAACAGCCCCCTTTAGTGACACATCCGTTCAGTCACAAAAACAGTCAATAGTCACAGCCTTCTGAACAGTAGCGACGCTTCAGTCGTCCCTATTCTGTCGCTAACTGTCATATGCAGCAGTTATTGAATGAAAGGGTGTGTTGATTCAGATTGGATGCAATGGTCTATCCATCCCTTCATTCCTCACGTATTTTTCAGCCCACATATCTTGTTATTCCAACATAGTAACAAGTAAACCAACATCCACATCAACCCAAATTCATTTCATACTTTTAACCACACCCAAATTCATTTCATACTTTTAACCACCAAGGAACAATTCTCTTTATTTCCTAAGACTTGACCCAAATAATTAAATTTACATGTTTATTTTAAAAATCTCCAACAGATTTTCCCCCAAACGGTTGTTTGATCTTTTGATCGACGTGTGACTTCTGTATTAAGAAGATACCAATGATTGTTGTCGAATAAGTTTGTTTTCTGTAATAACTACTTTGTACCATTGACCATTTGGTACGTTATGACTTATGAGTATCTTGAACTTATTATGAACGGTTTAACTTGTTAAGAATCTGTTTCCATTAGTCTTCTTTCACATCATAGCGATAAGGTGTTTGAAAATTTGCGGACATCTGCATCTTTCAACCTTTTACGCAGAAGGACACCATATGTCATGTACTGCAACATCATAAAGGAACACTTTAATACCTTAAAACAGCTAAATAGTAATTTCCTTAAACGACTCTTTTGGCGACACTCATTGCTGTCACACGTCTTGGTCGAGTGCAACCAACGATCACATATTTCGTATAATCATCTTCGTGCAAATACTGCAACAATTAAAGATTCCAAATGTTACAGATCAAAATAAGTTGGGGTTAAGTTTATATAATAGCAACATACATTTAGAAATGTAGAAAATACCAAAATCGGATACATACTTTCAAATTTCGTTTTGATATCATACCTTAAATGATGTGACATGCCTACTCACTAGTTAACTAAGTTATGTGGCATTTTTAATTATTTTATTAGTGATGTGAAGGTTAGTGTAAATATGTATTATGTTTGACTTATATTTTTCATATATTTACCATCACATGCACGTTATGTATTCAAACTGGAACCCAATCATCAAAAAGTCAAAGCAATCAAAGATTGAAGGAAAGACCAGTTCACGTTTTTTAAGATTGTGTTAGGTATGTGATGATATATGTTCCTATCGAACAACAAACAAAACATCCATACCACATGTTCAATTTTCAATGTAGCCATGATACTACAATATAATCTATGTGTGCTTGGTTGCCGTCCCATATTGCATCCGCATAGTTTTTTTGTTGCAAATTTAAGTGGTGAAACAAGCCAAGAAGTGAAGAATGTGGTGTTGAAGGATGTAGTCCCACTCTCTCTTGGTGTAAATTGTAGACCATATTGATGGCTCTATGTCTGTTATAATCAAGAGAAATACCCCAATACCAGTCAAGAAGGAACATAGTTACGTAACAACAGATAACAATTGGCTTGGGGTTTTTTCTATTTCAGACCCACCTGCTCCAAAGGTAAATCACAAGTAATGGTGGTCTTCGAAATTGGTTCTAATAGTATATTGAATTGTCCGAGTCAAGAAATAACTGGCTTAAAAAAAAGATAAAAATTGATAGCGAGAAGCAGATCACTAGCTAAAAAAATCCACTTTCTACACATAGATCACTACCTATGAAAAAAAACCCAACATGGTACTTACTGATAGGGCATGTTGTGACGTGGCATGTACACATGGTAGATGACGTGGACTTTTATACGTTAAAACTAAGTTTGTGATGATAACAGAACGGAATTTGAAAGCACATGTGCGATATTGGTAGTTTTTTAAGTACACATATGATATTTGTATATTTCAAAAAGTATGTTGCTATTATATGGACTTAACTCAATAAGACGCAACAGAAATATGTACTCCGTCTCGCCTACAACCACAACCACTTGATTCTCTTGCATTGCCTATTTCACAAAACAATCATGTATAAGTTAAAAGGTCACATTAAATTAACATATGATTGCTCTTAACAAGTAGCAATAACTAGTGTTAAACATTCCACATACTGCCAGTTAAGCTTCATGACACCTGTAACTCAATTATAAAAAACATTCCACATACTGCGGATAAACTCCTAAAAAAAGAATACTCGGTTTCTGTGCGTTACACACTTCCACATAACTAATGGCTGCAAACGAAAAGCATACCTACAAAGTTCATCTCGCACAATCTTTATTTTGGTTAGTTATACATAAAATTAGATATTTGAGAGCATAAATAAAAAGTTCAAATATCCCATCACTTTTGTAGAGATTATCTCAAACAAACAATCCTTGCACAAGAATCACTTTCCAATCAAAAGAGGAGAAAGAATCACGTTAATAAATGGAACAATATGATTAAACCCCACATAATCATAAACAAGTTTGACACATATGATGCGTCACTAAACGTACTCTTACGTCTCTTACACTTATACAACAAGAAAATTAAACCACAATTACAAACATCTTTAACAAGTTAACATTTATTTAACTACTGCTCCTTGTTGCAGTTACTCTCAACTTCACCATACAAGCTTGATGATAGACCTGAAAGAGTTCATAATTAAAACCACGCTAGTGATGATTTATTGACAAACTTATGTAAAATAACATTCAGCAAAGGAGAGAACAGAGTACCTTATATATTTTGAAGCACATCAAGTATACGCTGCAACTCATTGACAACTATTTCTATTTTCATTCGTTGGGGTGGGGAATCCACAGAGCATGATACTCCAATCTTTATAGTTGCAGCCAAACATTCTTCCACTTTCTTTGCATTCGCTTCTGTACTTTGCAACTCAATCGCATCATTATCAATAACATCGATTACATGATCTGGTAATGCCATGTAAGCAAATTTATGAAGGCTAAGACCATCGTTAAACATGTCGTCTATCGGCTTTTTCCCAGTCATCACCTCTAGTAATAATGTACCAAAACTGTAGACGTCCCCACAACTTGTCATCTCGCTCCCGAAACCATACTCTGCAAATTAAATACAGTTAATTAATTTACAAACATTAATTTGTAAGTAAATATAAGCATCATGGAATACTACCTGGAGGCGCATAACCAATTGTTCCTTTAACCCCAGTTGAGCTGTTTTGGTTGAAGTCTGTACCAAGTAGTCGAGCTAAACCAAAGTCTCCAACATGAGCCACCATATCAGCATCAAGTAGAATGTTACTAGGCTTCAAATCACCGTGAACAATTGTTGTTTGGCAGCGATTCTGAAGATAATCAAGTGCGGTTGCAACATCTCGGAGAATATTTATTCTTTGAATAAGGTTGAGTTTCGATGTATTTGCACTCGAATGAAGCCACTCGTGTACACTTCCATTGGGCATAAACTCGTAAACCAAAGATTTAAAATCATTGCCTTGGAAATCAGTACTTGAACACGAAGTTATTATCTTCAACAAATTACGGTGTCGAATATTCCGCCAAGCTTCACATTCTGCTAGAAAACTTTTGTGAGCACCTCGATTTTGAAGATGTAGAACTTTGATGGCAACAAATTTATCATTATCAGAATCGAGGATTCCTTTATAAACAGAGCTGAACCCACCCTCCCCAATTAAATTCTCTGTAGAGAAGCCATCAGTAGCCTTGAGAAGTTCATTGTATGAAACTTTCAAGAACCTTTCATTCCCTGAAGATTGAGATGGTTGACTGTTGCGTTTCTTCTTTAAAAAAAGATACACACATAATAATACGATGAGCAACGTTGGTGCAATCACAATGACCAATATAAAGAAAGGAAACCTTTTTTTCTTACTACCCTCTTCCTTGCATTTGGGAAACTCAAGTGTAACCAAACCACCACAAAGCCTATTGTTCCCCAAAACAGAAAATAAACTTGCATTGGCAAACACTCCTACAACCGGTACTTCACCCTCAAAATCATTAAAAGATAGGTTCAAAAACTCCAAGGAATTCCATTTGTCTAAGAATTGGGGAATCTTGCCTGATAAATTATTTTGAGAAATGTCAAGAAACCCCAATCCTCTCAAGGAACTTAATGAAGATGGTATTATGCCTTGAAATATGTTGCCACTAAGGTATAACTCTGTAAGGCTAATGCACTCACCAAGGCTACTAGTAATGGTACCTGATAAATTATTGTATGATAAATCGAGATAACTCAACATCTTTAGGTCTTTAATCTCTGATGGAATTGAACCAGAGAGGCTGTTGTGTGAAAGAGCTAAAAAACGAGTTAGTGATGGAAGTTGAAGAAGTTGTTTGGGTATTTTTCCATTGAGTCTATTGTATCTAAGGTTTATCCCATTAAGTTCTTTACAATTCCCAAGACTTGATGGAATATGGCCTTCTAATTTGTTGGAATATAAATAAAGTTCAGTCAACAATGATAAATTCCCGATGGCATCAGGCATAGTCCCTGAAAATTGATTGCTATGTAGATTAAGGAGTTGTAGCTTTTGAAGTTTACCAATGGTAGTGGGGATTTTTCCTTTGAATCGATTAGATTGTAAATATAAAGTGGTCAAGCCAACTAGATTACCTAGACTTGAAGGGAGGCTTCCAAATAATTGATTTTCTGCTAAATCTAGAAAACTGAGTTGATAAGAAAGATTACCTATTGATATTGGAAGCAATCCTCTAAGGTTGCAATTCACAAGTAGCAAAATTACTAATCTGGTGCAGTTTTTTAAAGAATTAACAAACCTCATGTCATCATCTTCTCCGCGTCCATGGAAGTTGTTATGATGTAATCTAATTGAATAAATATCTCTTAGTTTTGAAAAATCGATTGTCAACATCCCACTAAAATTGTTGCTACTCATTTCAAGAATTTCTAATTTAGAGCAATTAGAAAGAGACGGCGGAAGAACTCCGGTCAGTTCGTTATCCCTTAACTGAAGGAACTCAAGATACGGGAGCTGATTACCGATTTCGGAAGGAAGACTACCAGTGAGGTGATTACCAGGTAATGAAAAATTAACTAGGAGTGAGAGGTTGAAAATGGAATGAGGGATGCTTCCATATAAGTTGCAGTCACTACAGTAAAATTCCCTCAAACTTTTCCAAAGACCCAAGGTATCTGGAATGCTCCCACCAAACGGGTTTCTGCGAGCAGAGAAGACTTCCATTGATGTGATGTTCCCCAAGAAAGGTGGGATTCCACCTGTTAACTTATTGTCGTGAATTACAAGACGAGAAAGTTCCGAGTGTAAACTCATCTCGTTGGGTATGCTTCCAACTAGCTTATTTCGAGCCAGCGAAAGCACTTCAAGGTTAGAACAACCAGACAAGTTTGTTGGAATGACTCCATTGAATTTGTTTATATCAAGATAAAGATAACGTAGCCTAGATAGACGACCAAGTTCATGAGGAATGGTTCCTTGAAAGCTGTTGTTAGAGAGATAAAGCACACGTAGGAAGCTCAGGTTTCCTACATGAGCAGACAACGAGCCTTCTAAGCCGTGCGAATACAGCCATAAAACAGTCACTCGTTTGTGCCGCTTTCCACATGAAATACCGCTCCAGTCACAGAAATGAAAGGAATGGTTCCACGAGGTTAGAACTTTGTATGGATCATGGGTGATCTTTGACTTAAATGACAACAACGCGTGATAATCAGTCTCATTACCGCCATAGGAAGCGGAGACGTTGGCGGAAGTAAGACATATTATCGCGAGACAATAAAAGAGAATTGAAATATGAGAGGAAGATGAAAAGTAAATAATTGCTTGTGGTGACTTCATTTTTTGAGATTAGAGGAAGATGATAAGTGAATTATTGCTTGTGGTGATTTCATTTTTGAGAATTTACTTAAAATTATAAGAACAAGCATCGGCTATTTATCCTTCTTAGCTTTGCATGTTAACGTTGGTGATATGTAGCTGGTGAAATGAATGGCTTCCACAAATTCCTTATCATCTTGACCAAGACTTTTTATTGAGAAAAGACATTGAAGAAAACACGGGAGTGGGAAGACTAGACTTATACTATTGCACCACTAACAACATCTATTGTCAATCATCCACTAATTCTTATGAAGAAAACCTGGGAGTGGGAAGACTAGACTTATATTGCATTATAACTTTAATCATGTAAGCAATTAACTTGACACCTTCCTTGTGGCTGTACCTCACTACTTTTAGGATGCAACTTGTAAACATTCAATCATGCATGCATTTGTTACAGAACTTGTATTCTAACAGCTATCAGTTAGTGTAATGTCTATTAGATAACTTAATGCATTTTCTTTATTAATGTATCTGATTCTATTACGATCAGCACATTCATATATTCTATATCCCTTTCATAACTCCCGCTTATTGAACACAACCAATCAGGTCTTTTTAACTGAATTTTACAACATATATAATTGAGCTGAGTTTTTGTTAAATTGGAATGTGGGTTGTTATGATTCATACCCTTTTTGGATTTTAAGAGTAATGTGAGGGACATGAAGTACAAAGGGCTAATTTGTGTTCATGTTTTTGTAGCATGTCTCCCATAATATGATGCTACTAATTACAGTTAAAGGTTATATGAACAGGAAAGGAAATAGCTTGGCATTGACAAAAGCAAAAGTGTGTAAATGCGTCAAGTTGGATATATATTTTTCGATCATTATCTATCTATGTATACTAATACTAGTTGCATAATCCGCCCGATAGGCGGGCTACTTTCAAGTTGGATATATATTTTTCCATCATTATCTATCTATATAGACTAAAGGTGAACTATTATTACCTCTTTTAAGTTTCCTAAACATTGCATTTAACATATAAGAATCTTGGCATCGCTGCAATAATATGTTTTTTAAATCTTTAGCCTGTAAACCACAAAGCAATCCATTCAGAAACTTTTAAATTAGTGAATAACCAGGTTATGATTATTGCCAAGTAATTGTGTACAATTGTAAATGAAATCCCCAAGTATTTGTGTGATTATTGCCAAAAAGGAAAAAAAACATCTTGAATTTGTTTGCTATTGTGAAGCTTAAAGACAACGCTTAACGAAAAGTGCTGCACATTTCACAAATATAAATGTGTAAAAGCAAGCTAAACCGTCATGTAATTTTTTTCTTTTAATTGTAAAAAATAAATACCCTCTTGATCTTCCCTCTATTTTTTTACCCAAAAATTAGAATAACCCTCCAATTTTTTCCCCAAAATTAAAGTTTCTCCTTCTCATCATTTACACTAAGAGATCTTGTAACCCTCTTTAACCGGCATCCATACTCCCCTATCATTCTTAAAGCTATTCTATTTTGGATATTTCCCCCACAATATATAATATTATTCGTTATGGGTGTTGCACAGACATATAATTATATCGAGTGAATCAGTTATATTTTGGGAGTTGTGTTGTGGCAAGCAGCAAAGAGATATTGGATGCAAATAACAATCTGGTTCGTAGTTATAATGTTACATAATTTATATTTTTTTCTTCATATGTTAGTATGTGCATATTCCAACTCTCAATCGGTTGAAGACGCAATTTAAGTTTATAAAATGGTGTCTTATAAACTTGTGTTCTATGTTTGATTGTACACTTCAAAAATTTAGCAAGATGAAAAACTTGTTATTGCACTGTAAACCTTTATCTCATGATAAATTTGTTTGATTTTTTTTTGTTTGTTTAGAAAATTAGGGTATTAGTTATACCGTGCTTGATGTTGATATTCTGTAATTTTCATTAAAATGGTCGCTTAAATCCGTGCCACCTGTTTAAAAATTTGGATGGTTGAATTAACATGACCATCCTTAGGCTTTCTATGGCTTCTATGCTTCTTTGATTATATGATGAAAATATTTTCATGTTCTGTAGCTAAAAAAATACTTGAATTGGGAAGATAAAATGTTTTGAAAAGGCCTTTAGTCTAGTGAGGGGGTGTTGGGCTTATATTTTCCATAAACCTATATTTATTTCTGCTTATTTTGAGACTTGTGGCTTATATAAGTTTTAATTATGATGTATAAAACTTAATATAATCCCATAAGTCTCAAATAAGCCAGAAAAATTGAGTTTTTTCTTAAGAAAATACAGCCCGAAACCAAATTGATTTGGCTTATATTTCATAACCCTCAATTTTTTCTGCTATTTTAGACTTGGGACTTATTATAAGTTTATTTTATATAAGCCCCAGTCTCAAATAAGCCTGAAAATTGGGGCTTAAGAAATATAGCCACCATAAGCCAAAATCAAACACATCAGAGATAGATAATATTTCTTATCCTTTAAAGCTGTTAATAACCTGCTTCTCTTGTGCACATGTGATTATTCTTTCTATTTCATACTGCCAACTATGTTCACTCATGACAAGGATTTATAGACAACTACTAATTACAGGGTTTTCAGTTGTAAGGTTTGATAACTTTGATGAGTTGTTACAGAGTATCACGTACATTGCAGAGGAATCAGCACATAAGAAAGCTTGAGGTAGCCACAAGAACAAGAAAGATAGAGCTGAAAGGAAGCAGTTCACAAAAGAAATTGACAGTCTGCAAACAGTTAGTTGCAGATGCTAAGCTCTAGAAAAGTACATCCTCATGTTGCTCGAGGGCTATCAAAATGAGTCGTCACTAGTGTTTGGTACTATAAGTAAGGATTCATCACTCATACTTATACTAAATGTTGCAGTAATTGAAGTAACTTCCATATGTAGCATTAGTTTGACTTTGACCATAAGAGATTAGTTTGTGCAGTGTCAATGAATATAATGTTCACTTATAAATTGAAATAGTTGCCTGCTAATTTAGTAACATTTGACCATTTATTATTAATAAATAAAAAAGAAAAACAAATAGAACCTATGGACAAACCATCCCGCCTCACTAAATCTAATGCTCCTCTCTTAAAATATGTACATGAATACAGAACCATTCTTTACAAACGAGACCTTTGCACCGGCCTAACGACATGACTAAAACCAACATGTTTAATTTTTTTTGCCTATAACTTTTTGGCAACACAGGTGCCCACATGCCTGGTAAGATATTGGAATAAGTACTAGTGCTATATTTTGATTTGGTATAGAATATTCATTTCCGTCTACAATTTTGATAAAAAAAAGCGAAAGTATAAGTTATTTAAATGTTATGTAAATGTGGACTAATAATAGTTAAATTAGTTGTTTGGAAATGATATCGTAGAGGTTGAAAATGAGTTTATTGTTTTGACTAATAATGGTTAATTTTAATGTCACGAGTATAGTACTATAGTTACCAGTGAATAACCGAATATAAATGTTCTAATTATGGTACCTTATATTATTTTTGTACATAACGAAGAAAAAACAAACTGTCACTACTAAATAGTAAATAAGAGTTTAATGTAGGGCTGCGAAAGAGTTCAAGTTATTCTTTTCCTGAAGTATTTGAGCTCAGATGTCTACTTTTGCTTGTAGTATCATGGCCTCTATATAGCTAAAGACGTGTGACAGCGAAGCTAAGGATGTAGGAGCATCGGGCGATGAACGTGATTAATTTTTGTTGGTATATTATGGGGGCCCCCTTTTTAATTTTGAAAAACAGTTGATGTCTGCTAATGGATACTCTTTCACTTTTGGTCAGTTGAATTCTCTACATCTGTTATTAAATATCTCTGAGTATTAATAATAAAATAGTATTAACTTCATTGAGTTTGTTAAAGATCTGACTTGTGTTTTGGGGTTGAGGTAAATGTTTAAAATTCAGCTCATCAATTTATGAAGTGAGTATTAAGTTTACAGATCTATGAGCATAAGCTCAATCTGGGCGGACGATGTGATAAACGCTTTGTGTGAATGATCTGAATTATGTGGATTATATGTTATCTATCTTGTGGGTATAAGTGATGAGGTGACTCATAATGTTCTTGACCTCTATATAGCTAAATATGTAGCAGCGAAGCTAAGGGAGACACCCGACAATCGAAATAATGCACACGAATATTGTTTCATATGCTCCTTTTTGTTGTAGTCTTTCTAATTCCTATTCCCATGCATATAGTTAGATACGATCCGCCATACTTTAAGAGCTAATTGGAGTTCGACGTGAAGACAACCAAACCCATCAATAACATACCATGTAACTGTTTGTAATAGTAAAGTAAAATTGTAACGCTATGCAGCACTCTACCTTTGCAATTGGTATGGGCAAAATGATAACAATTGTATCGTACAACAAAAATCTTACCTAAGCGCCATATGTCATACCTACAAACCATTGGTCATAATGTATATGATTTCAGACCCATAACCTAATTCCAGACTTCTTCTGACATATTTATTTCTACTGATTTCTCTGTTGATTTACAAAGTTGTTTATGAAGTGAAACTAGTATATGGATACTTTTCATGAGGCTAATTTTTTTTGCATGTAATATACTGATATTTGTGCGTGTACAGGACTAGGAAATAATGGTCATCTTAAAAGGGGAGTTGATAATAATAGGCGAGTGTCGCGTTCACCCCACCCCTAGGGTAGTCACGACACAAATTCCATAAAATTAAGAAGTTCGTGCTGATATGACCGCTGAGTGGTGGTGAAACGGTGGATGTTTCTAGAATCACTTACGTACACTGTGTGTTTACTTTTAAATAATCTATGGATACTTTTTATCGCTTGTGGGTCAAACGTTATAGTCGCCTATAGGTTTTATTTAATGCATATAATTTTTAAATCTTTTCAAATTCTTTTTATAAAATAAAAAACATAATATCGCTTGTAATAATGTGTTCTGGTAAGGATAATGAATGTAATCAAGTATATTTCAGAAAAATGGACAAAAAGTGTTTACCCCGTTAACCCAGCCCGACTTGTTAATGAATCTCACCAGCTCGTTTGCTATCTACAATTTTTCATATCTTTTCTATAATTAGCTAATTTTACTTTTATGTTTCAGGATGTTAAGCAAAGCTACAACAGTATTTTTTTCATTTCTTGTTTCTAAATGTACAGAGATACATGCGGATGGTGACATGAAAACTAATGACAATGCTCACACATTGAAAGAAAGATTGTCGCCTTATGGGGTAACCATGAGACACAACAGGGGTTTCGGATGGTTTTGCAGCCAAAATTGTTGGATGAAAAACAGAAAACAATCTACAAAAGACAGGTTACAAAAAATCACTAAAAAATGAAAGCATATGGTTTTAATAAATCTGTGAGGTTAGTCAAAGTTCCAATCCATGCCTTTTCAGCTAGGTATGCTTCATATCTACATTCGTTTTTTAGTTTAATTATTCGTTTTGAAAATCATCCAAGAGAATAGATTTTGTTATGGTGATACGGCATTTTGAAGAAGAAACATGGCGGATTGGGAGTTGGAATGTTTAAATCATGAGCTTATGCAGCTTACCTGTTCTTCAAAAAAGGACCTGTAAGAAGCTTTCATCATTTTACTAAAGGTAGAAATTGTGACCCACTTTCTGCAAATGGGTTGGTTACATGGTCTGTTCCCTAATGGGTCAAACAAATTTAATTAGTTAAACACATAAACACTTAAAACGAAAGACGGTTTGAAAAATCCCCTAGTGTATTGTTAGTACTTACAACTTTATAAGCATTCTTTAATTACATACATATTTATTGTTATAATGGAGCTTTTGCAAGTGTCATTAGCACATTGTCTGGTACAAAAGCACAATTTGTGTCCAGGTGTACCCTACCTGACCTCTTCTGACTTGTACCTACTATATTTGAGTTTTTGATTCTGAATGTTTTGATTCCCGCACAAGTTCTTGATATTATTAGTTCAAAAAGAATTGTAGATAGTTAATGCATAAGGATTAACCCGATTAAAATAAAGAAAATACTTGCTTGTTGCTCATTGCTTAGTCCATATGAAAATGATGTTTTTAAACTCTTTATTTATGTATATTAGGATTAAATCAAAGAGAAAAAAGTTGATCAAAAAAGGGAGAAAATGAAGGAGAAACCATGATCACCCGAGTGTTTGTGGAAACATGTATTAAAAATCATTCATTCATGGTACACTGCTATTATTGTATCTTCACTCTTCAGCCATCTAATATATACATGAATGTTGTGAATGGGCATTTCATGAAAACAGGGAGAGAGGAGAACAAGCTGTTGTTGAAAGAGCAACTGCAGAGTTCACACAACGAGCACTAACAGAGCCTCGAGTAACACTACAGAAAGCATGTGAGAAGTGAAGATTTGCAAAGAAGATGTCAAGAGTATTTCCAGGATTGTAATTTAATGTCTTTGCTATAAACAAGACATTTTATGTTAGTTAATTTACATGTACCTACAACTACAAGTACAATATACATTATGTTTCTTACTATCGATGGAATTTTATTACTATAATGATGGAATGGAACATTATACTTATTAGGCGTTTTGTAAGAATATGACATATGTAGCATTTTTTAGTTGCGTAAAAAAGTGTTTATACAAATCATTAAAAAAGAGTTTCGTCAAATGTGCTAGAAAAAACACAAAGTGTTGCAATATGAAAGATTAAAGTGTTGCTCATTTAGTGATTCTAAATAATTAAGTGTTGCAGATTCGTTAAAAAGTGTTGCGCTCATGTGCAGCAATGTTGCATATGATTCTAAAAAGTGTTGCACTTACATAAAAAAGTGTTGTATTTAGGCGTACGAAGTGTTGCGTTTGAGTTTAAAAAGTGTTGCATTACAATGTAATTCATTTGCTAAACAAGAGCAACACTTTCAGAAAGTGTTGCTTATTCCAATAATAAAGTTCGCATATACCAAGAGGCAACGTTACCTAAAGCAACACTTCTGTAAAGTGACACATTAGGCATAATGCAACCTTTTAAAGACTTAGTACAAACACTTATTTGATGCTTTAGCTTTCATTTTGTAGTAAGTGTCTTTTCAGACTAGTGTTTGGAACTATTCAAATCCTTATCACGTTCTGTTAAAACCAACAGTAAAAACACAATATGTAAATATACTCACTTGTAATTTATTTCATTCTTATTCATATTCCTCTTACAATCACCTTCATCACTAGCATCCTTGTATTAAGCCAAATCGAAAGTTTAACCATCCATCAACTATATCATCACCATCAATTCCATCAGCATGGTATTAATTTTCATACTCTGCTAATTTATTTGACTCTTACTATGAACATGTTTAATTTGATTTGCTTATTGAGTTAAACACTTAAACTCATAGCATCTATGTTGCTTAATATTATGTCCGTTATTTGTAGGAAGGTATTATTGGTAAGTTACAGATGAATATTATATAAGATCTTAAGATATAGTTTTTACTCGTTATAAAGAAACAAGGTTCACACTACATCTTCTTTCTTTTTATCCTATTATCTTTATATCTTCTAATGTTTTTATTAACTCTAATCAGTTGTAAGAACTAATTGTGGTGATAAGGAAGAGTCCACAAGTGCTTAATAGGTGAAGGTGTCATGGTTGATGATATCAAAAGAACTATAAAAGAAATGAAATAACCAATTGTTTATAATAATGATTACAACTTGTTTTTTTTTTAATTCTACACACTCTTTTAGAACGGTTGTTGAGAACCGTGGTAGAAAACCATTAAACAAATAAAGAAATAAACTTTTTTAAAACGGTCTGAAACCGCTATAAAAAACCATCCCTATTTTTTGTTACGACTCTATATAACACGGTTCAATACCGCTTTAAATAATGTTGTTTTAAATAACCATTATCAAAAAACTGTTTTGACTAGTGCACATTTTCACACGTAGCACAAATGGTGATTATTATGTATTTGTTTTGTGAAACTGTGAAAACTCTATTAGTACTAATAACTAGTAGCTACATGCATCAATGGAACAAATACTAGTCACTAGAGCAGAATAATATCCATCTAAGTTTGATGTCTTTTATAAATCTAAAACCCCTCTTTCAAGTGTCAATAATAGTTTTACAATGATGATCTTCGTTTTAATTTTTGTGGAACTAAATATCAAAAACAATATGGATGTTATTTGATTGCAATGTGTCTTGAATATGGATGTAATTTGATTGCAATGTGTCATGTTATCCAGTAGCCAGAAATAAGGACCCTGAATAATGAAACATTGGTAAAGGGCGAATGATAGAAAGAAAATTTGAATAAACTAAATGTGGGGTATAAATGTTAATGTACATTATATTGACATATTTAGAATAATTAAATTATTCAAGGATCAAACATGCAAATATAGGACACATTTATTACTAGTATATGAGTGAAAACAATCATACCACGTATATTAATTCATCATGAAAAATAATAAACTGTTAAAATATCCTAATATCCAAATACTAAAACACAGATTTACATGAGACTACCAGCCGAAAGAAGTCCTATGCTCTTAGTAGGGCTGAGCAAAGTGAACCGAAAACCGACCCGACCCTATAAACCGAGCCGAACTGAGCTTATTCGGTTCGGTTTTCGGTTTTGGAAATAAATTTCGGTTTAGTCGGTTCGGTTTCGGTTCGGTTCGGCTCAAACCCGACATTTAGTCGGTTCGAACTACTAAACCGAACTGAACCGATCTTATTCGGTTCGGTTTCGGTTTATATAAGGTTTACTCGGTTCGGTTCTCGGTTTGGTTTCGGATCGGTTTCGACCCGATGCTCACCTGTAGCTCTTAGTATGACTAGAACGCTTATTAAAAGGCAATGCCTTAGTAAAAGGATCAACTACGTTGTCATCCGTGTGAACTTTGACCAACCTTATGTCGCCCAATTCAATCACTTCTCGTAGATAGTGAACTTTGGTTCGATGATGTTACAAAACCAAGCCCATAAATAAACTTTCTTATCCAAACAGCTTCCTTTGAAGCTTCTGAAGGAGCCATATATTTAGCTTTTGTAGATGATGTTTCT
>BQNB010038207.1:0-12542 GCA_026074375.1 Tanacetum coccineum | reverse complement strand
CGAAAAACAATTAAAATGATCGGGTTGTCTCCCGGGAAGCACTTTTGTTTCAGCTGGTCTTTAAGTTCGACCTTTTTCTTCATTCCTTTTCATTTATCAGGCGTTTTCACGACCCATCTATAACAACCCAAGAATTTTCATCAAATACAAAACCTATTTTACTATTATCACAATTATACGGGGAAATTTTTTGCTTTATTACATTACTTGCATTGTCAATATCTCATTATGCAAGGTAACTTGCATAACTAAAGTAGACAAGCTCACGCAACCTATCTATGGCCATCCTGTCTTCATATATGTCAAGCAAACATCATAATATGTCAATTCAATATCATCATATCCTTATTACAAAGTACATTATTCCTATAATGTACCATTCGCAACGTTATATCAAAACGGGCTTTAAACCGTTATCGTATACCTCTAAACCCTAATTCCATAAAGATTTAATATCTAAAGTGAATGTACAAGCTACTAAAGCATATGTACAAGTAATATAACATTTCATTTGAAATATAAACTCCCTACAAGTCAAGTACAAGCTTTTAAAGCACAATATACAAGTCATTAATGCATGATATCCAAAATAGTCGTTTTACCTCCGTTTTCATTCCAGTTTCTTCACCACCAATCTTCTGCAAGCTACTACAATCAATATACAATGTGTAAACCCTAATTATTCTATTCATAAGCTTTCATACACATTTTTACACTCAAAACCCTAATTCAAAAGTCAAAAACCCTAACCCGAGCTAAATACTAAACCATGACCCTTTTCCTGGTTTTTATCCATCATAAACCTAAACCAATACTCAAATAAGTTGTGATAACTTAGTTTACAACATTATCAATCATATTCAATCATCATTTCATCATTTTATCTCAGTTATACACAAAATGAATCCAAGAAACCCTAAACGTACCAAAATGGATCATTTGACCCGTTTACTCATTTTTAGCCATTTAAAACACCAACAATCAATCAAGTTTCATTGTAAACTCATGATATGAGTTTACAATCCATGATCTATCCTTATTTTGGCAATGTACACGAATTATAAGCTCAAAAAACCCTAAAGAAACCCATTACAAGCCCAAATTCAACCTACGACTTACTCTTTCTATTTCGACCCATTTTAGCTTAAACCAACAATCAAATATCATTAATAATCCTTTATACAATGACTAAGGTCAGTATTCTATCATTCTTGATCCATCTATACCACGAATTATAAGCCAAGATAAGTCAAAGTAACCTAACGAGCCCTATGTGAATGAACCCGCGTCCTTATTTACTCAATTTCATCCCATTTTGAACCAAAACCACTTGCAAATTTCAATCTGAGAAGACCTAAACAAACTTGGAGATCTTGTATTATTCATTTCTTGATCAATGCCCACATTATATATAGCAATAAACAAGAATTCGAAGCCCGATAAGCCCAATATTAAGTCACCGCGGATGGTTTTATGCTTATTTTAACCCATTTAAAACTTAACCCATGTGCAAGCACCTCCATGACCAGCTACTTGACCCTCCTAAGCACTTACCCACCTGCTTTAGCTTTCCTTTGGTCCAAATTGAAGCCACATGAGCTCCTTTGTGTCCATAACAGCCGCGGCATCACCTTAAGCCTCCAACACCTCCACTCTAGTTTCTAGAAATCCACACTCATAATCTAGACTTCACACATCATCTACTAGCATATACATATGTCCTTGATCAGACCTTGATCTATCTTAACCCTCCTTGCTCCATTCAACTATAAATAGAGGTTACAAAAACCTCATTTAACTTACACCAACTCTCTTATCATTAACCCAATGTGAAGCAAACTTTCTCTGCTCCTTATATTTCCTAGGATCATTCTAAGAAGATCTAAGAAGCGAATCTTGAAGAATTGAAGCCCCCGGAGTATAAAGAAACTAGGCGTACAGAAGTGTTTTCGACCCCAAAACGACCCTTACGACTCCTGTATTGTCTTTGAAAGCTCAACCCAGGTTTCTAATGGATTATAATTATTGCTCATGTGCTTTATATGTTCATATGATTATAAATCTAAATCTTGTTATAAATTTCATACTCAATTCATGCTCATTTTCCATTTTGATCCACAAACCGTACGCCGAAAACCCTAATTTCGCATTTTCTTAAAACTAATTGTTCATAATGGTATTAAATGTTGTTTATATCTATCCTAGAATGCTTAACTAATGTTAAAATACCATCTATTAATTATTTGAAGTTAATTGGAAACCTTACAACCCTGCGCGTTTTCATTTTAAAACCCTAATATGACCCGTTTTGCTTCCTAGCTTAACGAATCGTTATTTTAAACTTGCGTTGCGTTAAATCTTCATATTTTAGTTTATTATAACTTATAAATGTCTATGAAATGTTTAAAATAAGCCTGCATTGGCATTTTGGACATGTTTTGTAAATATTATCATGCTAGGGTATATATCGTAACTTTAGAACTTATAACTAATAGGACTAAAAATGTCATTTTTTTCAAAGTTATAACTAGATGGGGTCTATTTTGTCACTTTTTAAAGTGCCAAGGTTAACTTTGTATTTCTTTTTTAAAGTCAAAGGACCAACTCGTAAAAGTGCAAATTCCAAGGGTATATTCTGCCATCTTCAAACTAAGGGTCTATAATGTAACATTTTGAAAAAGTTATTAAAATACACATTCAAATATTACAAGAAATAACTTTTAAACTAGCGGCTCTCGTGCTTTTCATTTTCTATCAGGGGGGGGAAAGGGGGGGATATTGATCAAAATTTCTTTAAACTCGATTATATCGTATCACAATACTAGGGAGCTTCATATTAAGGGGTTTCATCTTGGTATTACTGTTCTGACTGAGTTGTTGGGTTTACGATTTAAAGTGTCCTAGGATCTCTCAAAGTTTAGCTGAATGACTTCTGAATGATGGATGGCTATCACGAACGGTGATACAATATTCCAAACTTTCCATCCAAACTCTACTCTAGGAACCAGGATTTCTTGAGTACAATCTTATAAGACTTGACCTTATTAACTCAGGTTGCTTGACGTGCTGGTTTACTATCATTTTGCTATATCAACATTCCCCGTTAAGATTGTGATAAGGTCGTCAGCTTTCATTTTGGAATATTCATACCTATCAGGTGAAGTTCATAACCTCGCCTTTACTCATTTTACATGTTTTATAAACCCGCGAGGGGGATACATGCTTGTTAGCATATCTTTTACATTACTCATTGATCTTATAACAAGTGTGATTATCTTTTCATAAGGACCTCTAGTGAGTCTCATAGCCTAGCATTTTTAAATATTTTCATAAACCGTGAGGGGTTAATGTATATAATTTCTCGTAATACAAAGTGTTTTCTAAATTAATGCGATCCATGACTTATTCATTACAATGCTGTCTAAGTTATCTATCCTACGTTGTTTAATTAAATTTGACTTAAAGTTCCTTAAATTGATCTTTGGATATTAATGTGTTAATATTATAGATCCTACAAGTCGTTAAATTGACTTCAAGTCGTTAAATTGACTTTGGGATGTTAACATGTTGATATTATGGTCTTAAGTCGTTAAATGGACTTTGATTGATTAATGTGTTTGTGCTGATGTGCTTAGACATGGAACAAGAAGACCAGACATATCAGACCAAATAGATCAAACAAGACAATAACGCAGTTATACACTGTTTACTTATGACATTGCATTCGTTGCAATCATTACTAATAAATGGTGGGTATGGAACAATACCATTTCTCTATAATATATTGTGGTTTTATAACAATTATTACATATGACTTGTATTCAAACTGTTTATCCAAAACACTCATGATTTAATAACCTTTGTGTTGACTTTTTAGTATGTTTATCTCAGGTAATTGAGCATTTTACTCGGCACAGAGTGGATTGGGACTTGAAGATGGCGGAATTGTTTATCAGTCACACTTTTATGTTTTAGATTGTGGGACTGCTTTTGTAAAAAGTATGATTATAATGAATGATAATCTAAATTTTTCCAAAAAAAAAAAAAAACGTCTCTTTTAATTCATTTTCTATGACTTTTTGTCTTGTTGTTTCCTTGAAGTTAATACCAACAGATAGCTTCCGCTATCTTTATGTATAAATTGTGGGTGTTACTGATTGGTACACAGCGCACTATGGTTATAGAGAGACAAGGTCAAAATCCGTAACTATAACCACATTTAGCCATCTAAGTCCTCCGTGCCACTACATTCAGGTAAACGTATGTATGATACATACTATATTATACTATTACTTAAATAATCTTATGTTATTTACATTGGGTTGTTATCAGAAACGATGTCTTCTCCTACCACTTACTTCTGATCTTGAGGTTGCTTGTTCCTCTTATGAATATTTTACTAACTTCACGGGTCTCACGGATTATTTCACTGCTTCAGCAGGAAGCAGTTCTTTTAACTCTTCGGAAAACTCTAAAGATAATATAATCCCACCAGTATTCTTATCTTTCTACAATAATCCGTATTTAAAGGATGTACAAGCATTTTATGCTAAGGAATCACCTATTTCACCACCAAGATTCCCCATTACAAAAAAGTTTTTTTGACTCCCATATTACTGGTTCATTCACACAACATGACTTCTATTTGATCCCCGTTATTGCATTTGTTCCTGAAGATAAACTAATTACAATATGTAAGCAAAATCATTCTTCCTCAACCTACTGTTATCTAATTAATCTCGGAATCATACATTGTAAATTTGGTATCACCCATCTTCCTCAGTTTATACTCCTACCCCACCTTAGATATTTTGAAATAGGAAAATGCTCAATTAAGATGTATCTGAAACATCATGAGGGACAAATCGAAGATATTTTGAATTACTTAGATGAACTCTATCTTCACCACATCGAGAAAATAGAGGAAGGACGTATTGATAGAATGATCATACAAAGGAATAGTGATAAACTAAAGATTGAACTTGAGAAAGTCCGTTCTCAGGATTATCAACTTCAAAGAAGCACGTTAGGGCATAAGGAATAAGATCGCCTTTGCTCACTACAGAATTTACGATTTTTGAACAAATCAGTAAGAAAAATCCCAAGCTCGTCACCAAACGGCAATCAGGAAGATTCTTTAGGAAGTCATATGACCAGCTCTGAATCAACAAACTCTTAGATAGTTATAGCACTTTTATCCTAGCCTCGTGATGTGTCGGTATAAATAAAGACGCTTGTCAAATCTTGACTATGTATAGTAAAAAGGCAAGTTATATATAAAGGCAATCCCGTTTTGTACCTTATTGTTTCTAACTTATCTCTCTTTCATCATCATTTCCACCATTTGCATCATTATCTCCGTCTTTATCATAACCTCTAAGTGCTTAAAAATTAAAAAAATAAGCATTTCCCTTTAAGCGTTTTAAGCATCACATTCTCTTTTATTACTTTTCAAAACTTATGATATCATTCTTACTACGTGTTTTCCATCTGTGATTTGTATTGCACATCCCAAAAGGACGGTCAATCATCTGAAAACACCTAGCCAATAAATTTAGCTAGCCATCAACAATAATTAATGTTGGAATTTCCTCAGCTCTGAGAATAGCACATAGATGCATCGATTGGCAAGTGCTAGTAATCCCAAAAGGACTCCGGACACTGGAACTCCTGTAGCAAAAAAACGGGAAATCTATTTAAAGAGTTCATTAGCTGTCAACCTTTCTACTTCAATGGTACGGAAGGAGCAGTTGACCTCATCCGCTGGTTTGAAAGTATATGATCGGTGTTTTCTCGTAGCAAGTGGTGCTCCGAGGACAGACAGAGTGACATGTGCGACCGGTTCCTTTAACGTTGATGCCTATGGTCTAGTGGTAGTATTCTTACGCCTAACCATCAGAATAGAACAAGTAATATGAATACATGGAACCGAATTGAAAAGAATCTTTAACCAAAATGTATTGCCTCGAACTGAAGTCAGAAGATGGAAGATGAATTTTACAACTTGGTTTGTGGAAGGAAAGTTTTAAGACTTACATTCAGGAGGGTTTCAAGTTTTGATGTTTCTTATTCCCATACATGGTATCCAAATGCCGAGAAACTTAGGGAAGTCTCATTAGTGGATGACCCAGAAGTATTGAAGGAAATGTTAGCCTCGAAGCCTCAAAATTGGAGGAAGCCATAAAACATTGCCCAGAGGTTTAGGGATCAGATATTAAGCTTGATTATGTGAATGAAACACAATAATCACAAACGAGGTTTGATGATAGAAGAGAAAACACCAACAACAACAACTTTCCAGAAACACAACAATAATAACCACTCCAACAATCACAAATCACAACAACTTCCAAGATTATACCACAACAATATCAACAACCATAACAATGATTCACACAACAACACAATAAAAGACATGAAGCCTTCAAGACTTATGCTTAAGATACCAGTGGGTTATACTGGCAAACCTTCCCTGTGTAAAATATGTAGACACTACATCCATAGGGACCTTGCAAGTGTCAAGTGTAAGGTTTGCGTTAAGATAGGCACCAGAACAGTACTGCAAAAACCAAAAGAGCCACACCATAGAAACGATTACAACACCAGTATTCCGTGATTTTGTACTGCCTGTGGAAAGAATAGAACATATGCAATTCTAGCGCTCAAAATAGCCAAATTATTGGGCCTCAAGACAAGCCATACTTAGAGAATGAAGCTTGCTTTTGTTCACTTTAGAATTCCTACCCTAAAAACATACTCTCGGAGGATAAATTCATGTTTCATCAGAATTTTTCTTCAATCTGAAAAACCCCAATCATCAAGCTACAATCCTTTTCGTTTGTTACTTATTCTAGAATCTTGCTACGAGATATGTAGCATAAGTATCAGCTCTTTTTAGAGTTTCATATGTAAAGCTATCCATGAAATAATAAAGTGATGATTATGTTACATTCTTGTTATTTTGACTGATATCAAAAATCAACATTATTTGTCCAATTTTATCGAATTATTATGTTCAACTATGAATACTCCCTCATACCTTTGCAAAATAAATTTGCATCCTTCGATTATCATGGGCGTCAGTACAATATAACATTCATTATTTTAATCATAACAATTCATGTAATATCATTTTCTACACATTTACCGTTATCGTGTTTTTTATGCTTAGTAAGACGATTTATTATGATCATCTTATGATATTGAATTAGGTGCTCTCTTCATGTTGAAATAAAGATATTATAAATCTGATGATACTATGAATTTATTTAAAGTCTCCAGTTACAAGAAGTTGAAACGCTTCTTTTTGTAAGTGACAAATTATAAATAAGTAGGCTTAAGTATATAACATACGTACAAAACAAAGTTTCTTTTCAATCCCGTTTGTTACATTCAATTCCTTAAATCTATTATCAATTACCTTCTTCATCTGTTTATTTCAAAATCTGTATATCACGTGATTAGAAATCATTTTACAAATAATTTCCTTGACATCATCATGAATATCCGTTATTCTAAAAATTCTCTGTTACTATTCTACAACATAATAACAAGGCAAAAATCAAGACTCTATACAACGCCAAATGATTTCAATACCATAGGTATGAAAATTTTAACAATGACTTTAATAGCATTCTTATTCGATGTTGAATTTTAAAGGTTAATGAATACGATTCTTTAACGATCACAGTATAGCGGCAACAGTTGAATGGTAGTTTAGGCCCATAAACCCACAAGCTCCGTTAATCAAAGTATTTCATACACCCCAGGTTTCTATCAGAATCTGGAGAATTCTATTGGACTGTCATCAAGATGTTGTGGTTTGAAATAAGTAGACGTGTGAAATGAGGTAATTATAATTATGGTGTGCAACATAATTATAAATGCATCACACACGTGGACTTGTAACCTTGATTAGCCTAACCTAAATTCATGCCCTAGTAAGTACTACATCTATTCACTACAACTTTTAACTAAATCTCGGGATGAGATTTCTGTAAGGGGTGGAGACTATAACAAACCCAAGAATTTTCATCATAATGCAAACCTTTTTTTAACTATTATCACAGTTACTACGGGAAATTTTTCGCGTTTATAAACATTACTTGCATTGTCAATATCTCATTATGCAAGTAAAACTTGCATAACTAAAGTAGAACAAGCTCACGCAAATATCTATGGACCATCCTTCGTTCTATATGTCAAGCTAAAAATCCTAATATGTCAAGTAAATATCATCATATCCTTATTACAAAAGCTACATTTATTCCATAATGTACCATCACAACGTTATATAAAACGGGCTTTTGTTTAAACGTTATCATATGCTCTAAACCCTAATTTTCTATGAAAGATTAACATCTAAAGTGAATGCAGCAAGCTACTAAGATATGTACTAAAGTAATGTAACATTTTGAAAAAGTATAAAAACATGTTTAAAACCTTACAAGACATAACTTTAATTAACGCTTGACGTGCTTAACATTTCCAGATATTAATCAAAACACTTAAAACCGATTATATCGTATCACAATACTAGGGAGCTTCATATTAAGAGGTTTCATCTTGGTATTACGTTCTGACTGAGTTGTTGGGTTTACGATTTAAAGTTCCCTAGCTCCTCAAACGTTTACTGAATGACTTCTGAATTATGATGGCCCGAACGGTGATACAATAATTCCAAACTCTTCAATCAAATTCATAACTCTTAGAACCAAAGTTCTAGAATACAATCTTCTTAAGACTTGACATATTTACTCAGGTTGCGTGACGTGGCTATTTTCTATCATTTTGCTATATCAACCTTCCCCAGTTAAGATTGTGATAAGGTCGTCAGCTTTCATTTTGGAATATATATTACATCTACCTATCAGGTGAGATTCATAACCTCGCCTTTACTTATTTACATGTTTTATAAACCCGCGAGGGGGATACATGCTTGTTACAAACTCTTTTACATACTCGTTTATCTTATAACAATGTGATTACTTTTCAAAGACTTATACATGCTTAAACCAGGAATACAAGTGTTTTTACAAGTTATATGCTATCCTGATACACTATTACAGCTACTGTCTAAGTTACATTATGCCAAAAGTCCCTCATTATCATGGACCATTAATCACTTTTGGGTGAACGCGAATATTGTGGATAGATCTATCGGGATTGACGAATCCTGTTTGTGTTAGCCGGATAGGTAACCAAACACACTATATTTGAATTTCATAGGTATATGGCAATTACCTACACCGAGGGCCATTATCTCTATATATATATCACATCATTTTGGGTATATATATACACTAGTCAGTTTGTGTGCCATGAGCTTAGACCAGACTATACTATACCAAACAAGGAACATGACCAATCAGACCAAACAAGACAATAACGCAGTAATACACTGTTACTATGATAATTGCATTCGTTGCAATTATTACAAATATCGGGTATATAATAACGTAACCCAAGATCATAACAATACCATTTTCATAATAATTGTGTTTGTACAATTATTACACTATGACTTGTATTCAAACTGTTTATCAAACCTATGAATTTCACTCAACCTTTGTGTTGACTTTTTAGCATGTTTATCTCAGATTATTGAAGCAATATATGGCACGGAGCGGCTTGGACTTGAAGATGGCTGAACTGTTATCATTCACACATTATGTTTTAGATTTTGGGACCTGCCTTTGTAAAACTCTGATTTGAAATGAATGATAATGTATCTTTTGAACAAACGTCTCTTTTGGGTCGTTTTCTATGATTATGATTGTTGTTTCCATGAAGTAATACCCCAGATTAGCTTCCGCTGCTATATTGTAAAAATGGGGGTGTTACACAACTAGGCAATATATCTTTTTCATTAAGCTTTTTACAAATGTTAGACCAAACAAATCCATGTGCAACATATGTAAAGGTTGGCTGATTGAACTTACTGTTTTGGACTTACAAGAAGCTGTATGTTGCTTTCCCTTTTGATAAGCAACACAGGTTTAATTATTTTCAAAAAGTTTTAAAGGTAAACCTCTTACAATATTTCCCTTAACCAATTTATTCATGGTTTTAAAGTTTAAGTGTCCAAGTCTCCTATGCCAAAGTTTAGATTCATCAGATGTGGCTTTGGTAAAGAGACAAGTTAGACCTCCTTTAGGAACAATATTCTTTAAATCAACGCTATACATATTGTTCTTTCTAGTAACTTTAAGTAAAAGTTGACTTTCATCAGTTAACTTAAAGTTTGGAGATAAAACAATACATTCAGTGTCATTAAAGAGAACACTATTTTTTTTCACACATTTGTGAGACACTGAAGAGGTTAAACTTTAACTCTCTTATAAAATACACATTCTCAAAATCTAAATTACCAGTTTTGATTGTACCTTTGCCTGTGATTTTCCCTCCTTTAGGGTTACCTCCAAAGGCAACATATCCTCCATCTATCTCTTCATAGTCTGTAAGATAGGACATGTTCCCTGTCATGTGCCTTGAGCATCCACTATCAATCACTCTTTGATCTTGTAAATCCATTTGTGGATTGCCCTACACATTAGATAAGAAAATCAGTTTCTTTTGGGGACCCAAGCCATTACTGACTTGGATCTTCCTTGTGCATCAACATAATCAAATTTCTTTAGGGTGATTAATGCATTGTTGTATTTAGAAACATGGTCTAAAACTTTAGTCTTTGGTTTCCAAACCCAACAAGCTGAGGCCTTAACAGCATTAACATTATTTCCCTGAACATCATTAACTACTGCTTTTGGCCTAGCAGTATTAACATTTAGACGGAATAATGTTTTTCCAAAACAAAAACACTAAAAAAACTTTCAAAAAAAACCAACTGACACACTTTGCAACATCATATCTTATGCATACTAAAAGTATTTTTTTAAAAATTTACTTCACTTTGTAGAGCTCATCAAAGACAACACAATTAAGTAAATAATTTTTTTAAATAAAAACGTATCGGTATGCAAAAACATGCGCAAACATAGAAAAAATAAATATTTTGCAAAACATAAACCCTAAACCCTAAAAAACACATAAAATTAAAAAAAACAATATAAGTGCACAATAATCGATGTCTGTTAAAAAAATTTCGAAATCGCTATAAAAGGGTAGCGATCATCCTACGTGGATTTTTTTTATTAAATTTTTCTTTCTTCTTTACAACCAACAACTGGGCGACACGTGTAATTCGAGAATATCGCTACAAGTGGGTAGTGATTTAGTTGGTTATTTTCGAAAAAAAAATTGATTTGGGTCTCTGCGGGATATCACGAATCCTAATGGGCCATTTGTGTAATTTTCGCTTTGGACTTCATGTGAGTCACTGTGCTACACGGATTATATGCGCTCAAAGACGATTCTGCTTTATGTCCTCTGTGTAGTAACTATTCCCTGGATGTAATCCTTATTTTGCTAAAAAAATGGAAATGTGGAAGTTATTAATTGAATACGTGCATGTGGGATGCATAAACTAGGAAATAGTCACGACCATAGCATTGAACAAGTCATAGGTATCCTTTTGTAATACTGTGAACCATGGTTTACACGTATCACATGTGGTCCTTCCTTTGTGGCAAAATGTGTTTGACCGGTGGCACGTTGCTATTCCATCCCGGGTGTCGTGTAGAATGCTGTTAGTTATGAAAATTTTGTTACCGGTGATAGTTTGTTCAACTCGATTTCTTGGCGGTTCATTATGTTGTTTATGGGTTACATGGAAGTGGCATATAACAAGTTAATTCTTGCGCGTCGTAAGGACCAACCATCTATTCTCTGTGTGAATTTGGAAGCTAAAGTGCAAGTTTTATCTCATCATTAAATCAAAGTCGGAAGGTGGCTGCTGTATGGAGTATTTGGGAAGAAGCTCCTAAAAGGGAAGTTCCAGATGCTTAAATGTGTTTTCTTAGCTTTAATTTGTCAAGGTGTTTTTCTATGTATGTTTTTTGTTTTCTTTTTTGCCTCTGCATTTGCCTCTAAGGTCTGTTGGCATATCAGAGTATTTGGTGATGCTCTCCTCATTTTGTGAGGTTTCAGTTTTTATAATATCTAGCTTTTCCAAAAAAAAGAGGATTTACATGATATATAACAAGAGCCAGTATACTAATAGCTAATTAACTCAACTTGGGTCAATAGTTTAAAGTGGTGGGATCTCCAAAGAATCCATTCATTGAACCTCACCGAGACTATCACAATCGGATCATGCAGACTTTCAACCAAAGACTGTAGACTAATGTGTTTTTCTAAAAGTAAGTTTTACAAATGTATAGAATGCTTTGAATACTTTGCAAATGGTTGGAACGGTTTTATATGTGGGAAAGGATGGAATAATTTGAAGACTACAATGGTGGATTCCTTTGCAAAGATGGAATGTGGATTACTTTGTTGAGTTGAAATGTAACATGGAAATGCTTTTGCTAGCCATAAAAAGGAGGCATCAATGAATGTTGTATTTGAAGGTTTTTATACTTTCATAACAATTATATTAAACCATAACATCAAAGCATAGAATAGCGGAAGCAAATAAAGGA